>PVKV010020569.1:0-29619 GCA_004027835.1 Alouatta palliata | reverse complement strand
CATGTTGATCAGGATGGTCTCGATCTCTTGACCTCGTGATCCACCCGCCTCGGCCTCCCAAAGTGCTGGGATTACAGGCGTGAGCCACCGTGCCCGGCCGGATGTCTCATTTTCTAAAGGGCACTGGAAGGTGGGATCCCTGTCTCCCTGGGACTCTAAGGAATGGTGTAAAGCACAAACAAACTCCTGCCACACAGAATAGGAGAGAAAACTTCTGTTGTGTAATACAGGGAGATTTCAGAGTTGTTTCTTTTCTGACTCACCCAGGAGAGTCTTGGGAAGGCTGAATGGAGACACAGCCTTAAATGGAGGTGGTTGGACAATGAGGGAGATGAGGGAGGCTTAGAAAACAGAAAACCGGCCGGGCGCGGTGGCTCACGCCTGTGATCCCAGCACTTTGGGAGGCCAAGGCGGGCGGATCGCGAGGTCAAGAGATCGAGACCATCCTGGCCAATATGGTGAAACCCCGTCTCTACTAAAAAATACAAAAATTAGCTGGGCGTGGTGGCGCACGCCTGTAGTCCCAGCTACTCAGGAGGCTGAGGCAGGAAAATTGCTTGAACCCGGGAGGCGGAGGTTGCAGTGAGCCAAGATCGTGCCACTGCACTCCAGCCTGATGACAGAGCGAGACTCCGTCTCAAAAACAAAAACAAAACCAAAAACAAACAAAAAAAGAAAACAGAAAACTGGCTGGGCATGGTGGTTCACATCAGTAATCCCAGGACTTTGGGAGCCTGAGGCAGGAGGATCACTTGAGCCCTGGGGGTTCAATACCAGCCTGGGAAACATAGCAAAACCCTGTCTCTACTAAAAGTACCAAAAAATTGGCCAGGCATAATGGCACATGTGTGTAGTCTCAGCTACTCAGGGAACTGAGGTGGGGGGATTGCTTGAGCCCACGAAGTCAAGGATACAGTGAGCTGTGGTCACACTACTACACTCTAGCCTGGGCGATGGGGCAAGACCTTGTCCCCCACCACCCCTCAAAAAAAAGAAATCAGAAAATTACTGTGTTGAGTCCATTCAACAGCTAGCAGAGAGCCTCATGCTGTACCTGATCTTGAACATGTTTGTTTAGTGAACTTAAAAACAAATCAACAAATGAAAGAGGAGGAACTGGATTAATATACCTCCACCCACGCAGTATAAATACCCGAGATACCACGTCTCTGGGTGAGGCCTCCAGGGAAGAGAATGGCCTGCTCCTGATCCCTAAAGGAACGCCAAGACAAGTCCTCACTTATTATTCTACCCTTTCAGTCTAGAGGGCTGTTTCCTTGGAGTCTCTGGGCCAATACTCCGGGTGCAAACTGGCCAACGGATAGAATCATCAGAGGTCATAAAGATCATCACCTTCCATCCAAAGCACTACAAGAGCTAACCTATGAGTTCATTTGTTCATGTATTCTTGTGTTCGTTCATTCATTCACCAAATGTGTATGAAGTGCCAGGAACTGGGACGCAACAGTGAATATAACAAACGTGGTGTCTCCCCCCTCAAGCTTATATTCTAGCAGAGAGTATAAGAAAAAAAGGGAATAATTTTATTTTATTAAATAAATAAAATGTTTAATAACTATGGTAAGAGCTAAGAAGGAAATAAATAGGGAGGGGCCTGAAAGAAAAAGTAACAGATATTGGCAGGACCCCTTTTAGGGGGTCTGGGATCTACCCTCATTTCAAAGCTGAAAAGAGGACGCACAAAGTGCTGTCACCCCAGGCACCTTCCCACCCTGCCCACGGCCCAGGCCCTGTGCCAGGCTCACCTTGCCACGGTTCAGCCTGGACACCCTGAAGCCTCACTGACATCTTAAAGGGGTTCCCTTTTCTCAGCCTGGCCCTCCAGATCTTTGTCTCTCATGCAGCCTCACCTCCCGACACACCCCTCCCCTCCAGGTGGGATGGGTGACCTGCGTGCTCCTCTGCCCCCACGCCTCTCCTCACACTGCTTCTCCAACCTGGATGTCCTTCCTGCTCTTGGCAACCCAAGGTCATGCAAGGGGGACTCCCCCTTCTGCCACCAGTGGGGCACTTGAGTGCCTGCTGACATGAATGAGAACATGGACCGGAGACTGGCCCAGGAGAAGGGTCTGCAGGGAGTAAGGAGGCTTCGTCATGGCTCTGTCACTAAGGCGGGAAGCGCTCAGATCGTGAGCAGTCCCTCACAAGCCTCCGTTTTGCCATCTTTAGAATGGTCACCAATTATAACTGAATACTTCCCTGCTTCCAAAGCCCGCAAGGCTAAGATACCCTGTCCAGTATGGATGCCCATCATGAACTCCTAATAGGGACATCTCTTCCAACATGGACTATGTTCTGGACTGCACCGGGCACTTCAGGTACAAGGCCTCATTGAATGCAGCAATGAAGCACTCCTAGCTCATGTTACTGATAGGTACAGTGGGGAATACAGAGGATAAAAGTGACTTGTCCAAGGTTATACAGCAAGAAAAAGTCACTATTAGAACCAAGGACCATATAACTCCAAGGTCTGGCCTGGCCTAGCAAGGAAATCTAACCGTTCCCCACAGCATAAGGAGAATTTTGAAAGGAATTCGATAGGGGAGGCAGGTTGGGATGGTGGTCAAGAGTACGGGCTTTGTAATACAACAGATCAAGGTTCCAATCCCAACTTCACTGTTTACCAGCTAGGTAACCTTGTGCAAAAAAGGGGCTGCTTCCCCCACTTCCCCCTTGAACTGGCAATAATGAGGGTGCCTACCCTGGGGGAAAGGGGCATAACAAAAGGAGCTGACCTTTGTTCCCTTCCTTTCCATCCCCCGACTCTGCACATGAGAAATAAAGGCAGGATTGCTGGGGGTATCCCCAACCATGACACTCACATTGCCCATCCTGTATTTCCCCATTTCCTTCCTCTTCCTCATCCCACCCCACAACTTCCTTATCCTGTTTATCACCCTGAACAAAAAGCCCGAAGTCTGCCCATGACACAGCCCTCAGAAGTCCCCATGGTACTCGTGGATTCCCAGGAGTGAAAAGGTGGGAAGAGCTCGGGGGGGAAACGCACACTCGCCTGTCTTTGGCCACCCTCCCGACATGCCTCACCTGCAGGATGGAGGTGCGCTGCTCATTCTTGTGCACCTTGGACGCTAGCCGGTTGAACTCCAGGGCCATGCGGCCCAGGTGGGTGAAGAGCTGGCCGTGGTCCGGCTCCTCCGCGCACACGCTCAGCGTGGTCTCCAGGCGCTGCAAGTGCATCATCAGGTTGCCGTCCTCATGGGGCAGGGGGCCCAGCGCCTGGACAGGGAAAGGGCACCCGGCCCACTCTTCACCAAGGCCTGAGTAGGCACTGCCAGTCCATTCTCCCTCTGCTTCCTCATTTCTCATGACTCAGTTTCCCCCTTTGACCCCAGCTCAGCCCAGGGAAATTCTCCAGTTATGCAGGTTCCCTGTCTGGGGCTGACTCACAGGGCAGGTCCCAGCACTCACAGGCCACTGGTGGCTCCATGGCAGCGCGGCCACCATCCGCCCACACACTGGGCCTTGCAGAGTGCCTGACAGTAAGTCACTTGTCTGCTGCGTCTCAGCATCCTCATTTACCAAATGTTCGCACAACCGTTCCCTCCCTTCAACCTCACAGGGTTCTTAGGAGGATGAATTGACCCCTGAGGGCAGCAAGCCCAGAGAAGGGGCATCACTGTACAGTCGGCCCTCCATATCCGTGGGTTCCACATCCATGGATTCAACCAACTGCAGATCAAAAATATTCTAAAAAGACAAATTGTACTGAACATGTACAGACTTTTTTTCTTGTCATTATTCCCTAAACAATAGAGTATAACAAAATTTACATAGCATTTACATTGTATTAGCTATTGTAAGTAACCTAGAGATGACTTAAAGTATACAGGAGGATGTACATATGTTACAGGCAAATACTATGTCATTTTACACAGGGACTTGAGCATCCCTGGATTTTGGTATCCTCAGGGAGTTCCAGAACCACTCTCCCACGGATACCCAGGGACATCTGCATATATGTCCTGCAATCTCCGCCCCCCGGGTTCAAGCAATTCTCCTGCCTCAGCCCTGAGTAGCTGGGATTATAGGCATGCACCACTACACCTGGCTAATTTTTATATTTTTAGTAAAGACGGGGTTTCACCATGTTGGCCAGGCTGGCCTCAAACTCCTGACCTCAGGCGATCCACCCATCTCGGCCTCCCAAAGGGCTGAGATTACAGGCGTGAGCCACCATTCCCAGGCTACATATCTGTCTTCTGGGGAATGGTCCAAGCATTCATCAGCTTCTAAAGACCCAAGACTCAAAACAGGTCAAGAACCACAGCTCTAGATATTTCAGACAATCCCAAACTAGTACAATATCTAAGACAGAAAGCACACCGTGGGCAAGACAGTTGACTCTTTCTCTCTAGTCTATCTGAAATACTCCTACCAAAGACTGCCTTTGTTACGCCAACTCCATACCCAAGGACCTACAGTGTTACCTTACTGCAGATAGCACTGCGCTCAGCTCCCCTGCTGGGCATCTAAGGCCCTACAGCCGCAGGTCCCATCTGCACCAGTGTCCAGTTGGGCTCCCCACTTCGCCCTGCCTGAACCCACACACACCAGGTCCGGTGCTTCTCCAGGCTTCAACCCCATGTGTCCTCTCTGCCTCGGTAAGTCCTGCTTATCCTTCCCACCCTGCCCTTGCCTCAGCTCCTCCAGCTGGCTCCCAGAAACAGTACAGGAATCACAGGACATCACAGCCACATGGAGCCTCGGAGATCAGGCTGGGAAACAAAGCTATGGGGAAGAGGAACTTGCCCAAAGTCACCCAGTAAGTCAGTGGCAGAGGCATAACGAGAGCTGAGGCTTATAGACTCACCATCCAGTGCTCTGCCGCACTGACCTCCCACTGCTCTGAACTCTGGAGGAATAACAATGACTGTAACTACAACTTGGCATTCCCTGAACACCTGTGTAATGGTGTTAGTGCCTTATTATTATTTTTATTATTTTTAGATGGAGTCTTTCCTCTGTCACCTAGGATGGAGTGCAGTGATCTTGGCTCACTACAACCTCCGCCTTCTGGGTTCAAGTGATTCTCCTGCCTCAGCTTCCTGAGTAGCTGGGAAGACAGGCATGCACCACCACATCCAACTAACTTTGTATTTTTAGTAGAGACAGGGTTTCCCTATGTTGGTCAGGCTGGTCTCAAATTCCTGACCTTAGGTGATCCATCCGCCTCAGCCTCCCAAAGCGCTGGGATTACAGACATGTGCCACCACGCCCGGCCATTAGTGCCATGTTCTAACAACAGGAAATGCTGCTATTTCAACTCTGCATCTATTCCCTCGCTGCCTCTTTCCACAAAGGAGCTGAGGAGGCAGATGCTGCTCTATTTACGGCTCATGCAGTGCCTCCCATGCCTGCAACTTCTCCAGACTACAAGATTCAGAGCATGGGGGGCTGTGTTGTCTTAGCTCAGTGGCTCAGCAGAGACAGGCACCCTGTAGGGCTAATGAGGAACTCAGATGAGCTAAAGTTACCCGTCCAAAGTCACAGAGTAAAACCCTTTCTGAGCAGAGGATCTTGCCTCCATGGCCAGGATCTCAGAGCCCTCAGGGACAGAACAGGACAAAGGAATGGAAGGTTCCAGGAGACGGAGCATAAAGAACCTTTCCAGAGCTGCCTGAGGCAGTGGTGAGCCTCTCAACACGGAAGGCATGCTAGTTAACTGGACAGCCACCTGAGGGGGCCTTGCACTGGGAACTGACAGGTACACGGGGCAACCAGTGAACATAAGCACATTTGTCAGCCAAACCTTTGTGAAACCTTTGTTTCCCAAACCTTTGTGAAAGGAGGCAGCAGGGATCAACCTATCAGTGAAAGGCGAGAGCACTTACTGCTGGCATAACAACAATTAAAGAAAAAAACTTAAAAGTGGGAAGGAAGGGAGAAGGTAGGAATTTAAGACCTTTGAAGAATCTTCCAGACTTTTCACAATGGTTCTCCAATAAGTCTGCCATTTTAAGAAAGAACAGAAGGAGATACAGTTAGGGTAAAGGCAGCCAGTGTTATAAGGCGTGGAGGATGCTGGGCAGGCGCCTCAGAGCTGTACAAGTTTGTGTGTGTGCGTGTGTGCGCATGCGTGCGTGTAAGTGGAAAGTTTAACCTCCTGTGTGCTCCCTAGAGGGAGCCAAGGAGGGACAAGAGCTTGCACAAAGAATAAATAACCTGTCTTACAGGGCCCTGGGCCTTCCTGACCCTTCTTTCTCCCCAGGGTTGGGAGCCCACAGACCCAAAGCGCTGAGTCATAATGTGTGGAGGTGCCTGGCCCCTGGCAGAGGGCAACAGGGCTGGCGAAGAGCCCAGGCTTTCACAATGGTCGGGTGCCTGTATGCCCCAAGTCGGTAAAGTCACTAGCCCAGGAATTTGCATATGTGAGCGAGAAGTATCCCCTGCTACTGCCCCTTGTGTGTCCCCAAGTGACTCCAGGGTACCCAAGGGATCTGAACAGGTCCTGTGCCTTTCACATGGTGGCAAGTGAAAAGACAGAAAGGGGGCTAGCAGGTCAAGGCTGGGGACCTGCCCGTCCACTCACCATTACATTGGCATGGCTGCTGCTCTCTGGTGGAGAATTCTGCTCCTCAGCAGAGACCACTTCAAATTCAGAGGAGGTGCCCTGTGCAGAAAGGGAGTTAGATGCTGCCAGAGAAAAAAACAGCTTGGCCCTCCTCTCTGCGGCTGTGAACTACAATGGGGACAAAATCTCCTCCCACTTTGAGTTCACAGGGGATTTTACATATCATCTCACATGAGATCATAAAGCAGGGTTCCCGACAAGCCCGTCATAACCCTCTGTGTAATATGAGGTCTTATCCCCTTGACGGCCAATCCTCTTCTGTAGAAGAGAAGTGGGGTTAGTTGACCTTGAACCAGCAGCACTTTAGGCCTGCATTTTTTAAGGCCTTGCATTTTTTTAAATGCTTTCATGAGCTCCATTATTTCTCAAAGTGACCCATGGAGTGGGCCAGAAGGCTATATCCTCTTTGGAAAGATGAGGAAACTACAGTACATAGTTGGTTAATGCAAAAGCAGGGACTGAGCCCAAGACTGCACATCCAACATTCCTGCTAGGGCCCCAGAGCTGTCTCTTAGGCCTAGATGTCTCAGATGGCAGGTGCGACAGCTACCACCAAGCACAGTCCTGTGCTGGCCTTCTCAAGCCCATCCTGGAGATCCCAGAGGAGTGAACTGATCTGAGAAAAGTCCCAGAGATGGTTCAACAAATTTGGAGACTCTTTCAGGATTCAACCAAATCCAGGGTGGCCAAGGAATCCCAGATTTTTTCACATCTTTCCATCATTCCAAGTAGAATTACTGGTCACTCAACCCATCGAGAGTTCAGTGGTCCACCCGAACCAGCCGTTAGCTCTGGGATCTGGGATTTCCATGTCCTGTTAAAATGATCTGCAAAGACAACCTCAGCCTCCCCATGTCCCAGAAAGGGGCAGGAGAGATGAGAGGAGTCTGTGCTCAGCTTCCAGCTAAGCCTCATGGCCACCAAGAACTCACCTGTGGCTCTTGTCCCTGCCCTAGAAATTCCACCTCCTCCATCTACATTTTCCCCGTTACCCATGTAACCTCAAAACAGGTTCTTCCTTATCTGCACCTGATCTGTAGGATAAAGATGCTAAACTATACAATCCCTTGTAGGAAACCAAGCAAAACTTTTCCAGCCAAATCTGTAGATGGTTTTTTTCTTCTTCTTTTTTTTTTTAATGGGAGGGTCTCACTCTGTCACCCAGGCTGGAGTGTGGTGGCATAAAGATGGCTCATTGCAGCCTTGACCTCCTGGGCTCAAGCAATCCTTCTGCTACAGTCAGTCTCTCAAGTAGCTGGGATCACAGGCACACACCACCATACCCAGCTACTTTTTTTTTTTTTTTAAGAGAAGTGGAATCTCACTATCCTGCCCACGCTGGTCTCAAACTCCTGGGTTCAAGCAATCCTCCTGCCTCAGCCTCCCAAAGTGCTGGGATTATAGGCATGAGCCACTGTGCCCAGCCTGTAGAAGATGGCTTCTGAGCCCTCTTTAAGAATGTGAGCTCTGTGTCACATCTGTCTGTTTTCCTAGCACTGTGCACAGTCAGTGATACTTAACAGTATGCAACTTAGTGAGAAGAATTCCTTGTACATACTAGGGTCTTCCTGGTAAGTTTTAACTATGACCTTCATTTCAAAATGGGGTGGCCGAGGCCCCAGAGAGCTTGAGATGGACTTGCCCAGTATCACGCAGCAAGTCAGAACACAGTTTCTTGACCTCAACCCTCTTTCTTCATGTTCTTGTATCTGTCAGCAGGACCTTGAGGTCCAGGCAACCTCTACCCACGACTCCAAATAAAACTTACACTGGATGGAGGCTTCTGGACTGGCGAAGGCTTGTCACTGGGGCATGCAGGGGCGGTGGGAGGTGCTGTGACATTTGAGTCCTTTCCTAGGGAATCAAGAGAGCACAGATCAACTGACTAGGAAGGGGAGAAGCCCAAGTACCACCCTCTCAAAAACAGTCCTCGCCAAAGGAGTTCTCAGACAGGGTTCCCCACTTGAGTCTGGGAAAATAGGAGGTGGTCTTATCAGGGCCAGGCAGTCTGAGAAAATGGTGTGCCCTGGAGTGATGGGGCAGAGCCTGAGCAAAGAGACCATGCTCCCTAGGCTTACTGGGAAAATCCCAAGTTGGCTGCTGTTCCTTGCTGCCCTGGACATGCTTCAATGATAGGGACAATTATTTACAAGGAACAAAGTCTTTATGTATCTATTATTCCAGCCATTCTCATAAAAGCCCTATATCCCCATTTTAAAGGTAAGGAAACTGAGGCCTGGGAAGGTCATCAGCTTGCCCACAGTCACACAGCCAGCAACTGCATACTCAGGACTGAGACCTGGCTCTCCCTCCCTGACTTCCTATGGTTCTTGCTGCAGGGAGCTCCTTGAAGGCAGCTTCATTTCTCACTTTGGAGAGTGGGACTTGACACCAATCGGGAACTCAGGAACACTGCTGAATGGGCAAGCAGAGGCTGGAAATATCCACTGACTATAGCACAGTGGACTCTGAGACCATCACTTTCCTCCAATTGTCCATTCAGCAAATGCAACCACCCGCCCAATAGAAGGCTGTCATATTGGCCTGGGCCAGATACCATAGAGCAGAGCTGCAGCAGGAGGTATCTGAGTCCAGTTGGGGTGGGGATCACTTCCATCCTGCTCCCAGACTTTGCCCTGGACTTGGAGACACGCCAGAGTAATGCACACACTCTTTATGCATTGGTAATGCCTTACGGGACTTCAACCCCGGGTCACAGTCACCCTTTCCTTTAACGGGCAGCACATGCAACCTTATACCTGAAATACGCTGCAGCAGGCTAACAGGCAAGCCCAGCTTCTTCCCTGGGCCTCAGCTTTCCTAATTGGAAAATGGAAGCACAGGGCAGAACCAGGGAGCTTTCAGCTCATATGCCAGCTCCAAGTGACAGGGAGTAGCTGCTTGGAGTGTTATGCCTGGCACACAGTAGTTGCTTGTTAAGTATCTGTTCACTAAACATGTTGATAAAGACCCCAAGGCCACAGGGCTGCAATGCAGTCAACTGTTGTGATCTATTACTCATGTCTGCCGGGGCCTCGGGAGTGCTGAGTCACTGGCTATTTTTAACAAGATTGTTTTGAAGTCCCTTCCAAATCTGACCTGCTGGGGGATGCTGCAGCCAAAACACAAATGGAAGGGTAGCCTGTGGCCTAAGGATAAACCAGGGGATGTGGGTTTTGGCATAAGAAGGGAGTTCACTGTGAAGGATCTGGGCAGTTTAGGGTACAGGGAGAGTCAGAGGTACCCAGACTCCTCTTACATACCTGTGAGCTCAGCCAGGGGGTCGAAAGAGCCCAAGGAGGGAGAAGGTGGTGGGAGCAGCTCGTTGTCCTTCACTAGCTCCTCTGCCTTCTGCCGAAGCCTGGTTGCTTCCATCTGGGACTCTTCCAAAAGCTCCCCTAGAGGTATTGGGGAAGAAGGAGCAAAAGCATTTGCTCAGTTCCAAGCGCTGCTTCTCCCCGCCCCAGACCCCTAAACCCGCTGCTGCCTGGCTTCCGAGGCTCCAGGCCCTGGACTTCCCTTCCACCATGGCTCTGTGGGCCTCATGGGACAAACTCTATGCTGGCCCGCCACAAGAAACAGGCTAGAGTAAGGAAGAGGGCCCAGCAATCGGGGGACATAGGAGCAGAAGGAATCTATGAGAAACTCCTAGCCCCCTGCATTCTCTTTCTGCCCCACTCCCTTCATACCCACCCAGGGGACTCCACAGAAAGTGAGGGCCTCTCCACCCTACTACCATAGCACCCCAGGCTACCCACAGCCTGACCTGTGCAAAGGGCTGCCTGCAGGGTAGAGACCCTGGATAATTCCAACCAGCCCTCCAGGGGTCCATTTTCCTTCTCCCACAAGTGAAGATGGAGAAACTTCACTCCTCCCTCCCCAGTCTGCCAACCCAAGCAAGGATCTGCCAGCAAGGAGAAAGCATTTTAAAAAGCAGAGAGCTACACTCCCCTCTAAAACCTGACACTAGAGAAGGGAGCAGCAAGGCAAAATAAGAGTTTCAGGAGTCTGGAAGAAAGAGAGCCCCCTCTGGATGGGGAAATCAGTGAAAGCCTTGCCTGGAGGAAGAGAGGGCACAGCTACTGGGTGCTAATACACAGGGGCAGTCGGTCATGGGGAGGAAGGTGGGGTTGTTCTAAAGTGGGGACAGCTTGAGCAAGAGCCAGGAGAAGAAAACTGGGTGAAACCACCTCCTGGCTTCAAGCCAAGCTCTGCTCCCTGTTCCAACACTGGGGATGCGTGCCCCAGTTACCCTGGTGATGCTGGCTCTCCCCATCTCTCATGCCCCAGGAAGAGGAGGCCATTCTAATTCCATATCCACCAACTGGGCCTTCCATCCCCCTCTCCGTTAGCCCACACCTCCCTCTTGGACCCTTAAGGTATCTGAGTCCTGTCATCCTCGTTTTGGGGTGCTGGGGAATCAGGGCTGGAATACTGTCACCATGCTACATGGTACACAGAGACACATCTGTGAGGCAGGAGCCACCAGCGCTGGGCCCGGAGGGACAGGGGATGACTTGGGCAGAGGCATATGCCAGCTGCATTCTCTACTGCTCGCGGAGGGGCTGGCATCACAGGCTGCAGACAGGAGCGCTCGCAGGGAGGGGACGGGGTCTGCTTTACCTAACATCTTTATCCCTTGCATTTTTTCCTTCAGCCGGGAATTCTCCTTCACTAGGCGCTCAAAAGCTGTGGATGCCTCTCCTGAGGGCACGCTGCCCCCAGGGTCGTAGATCCGGTACGGTCCTCTCCCTTCCATGAGGGTAGCTCAGCCCCTGCCGTGGTGCCCGCCTGGCTGTAAGGACAACAGCAGCATATCAGCAGGCTGGCCAGGCCATGGGGTCATCCTTTGTGGGAAAGCTCTAGTCTGTCAATGCCCCAGAAGGCAGTCCCCCACTTTAGACTGGTCTGACCATACTATAGCAAAGCAGGACAGTCATCTCCTTTGCCTCTATTAATACAACCTTAGAATGTGATTAGTTTCCTTTAGCAGCTCAGTGTACTGCTGGCTTGTTTGGAATGGGAGTCCAAATAAACAATAGGGTGCAATGTGGGATACAAGAAAGAACCTGGACATGGAATAAAAAAATCTGAGTTCATGTCCAGTCTGTGAGGCAGAAGAACACGAATGTCATCTGTTTTGCCCATCATGGCATCCTCAGAGCCTAGCACAGTATTAGCTATGAATTTTGCCCAATAAAGGCTTGCCCAATTAATGGCCTAGCCATTAATTTACTGTGGGATTGTGGGCAGTCCCTTCCCCTCTCTGAGGAAAGGAAATGAAAGTCTTAATTCAGTAATCTTTAAAGTGAAATGCTTATACCCTAAGGGATAAGCAAGTCAACCCAGTCCCAAGTCCCATTTATATGTATGTCATCTTCTTTAAAAAAAAAAAAGAAAGAAAGAAAAGAAAAAACACCCTGACTAATATTTAATGCACTGTCACCTTCCTCTGTGAGTCTCACATCATGCATGGTCTGTCCCTTGCAGTTCTAAGGAACAGGCAAATTTTTCATCAAACCACTGTCTATTTGAGCAGCAAGTTTTTTTTTTTTTTTTTTTTTTTTGTAATTAATCTGTTTAGCTTCATCTCCTTTATTTCATTTGAAACCACTTGGAAAAGAGATTTTAGAATCCTAGCTCTGTGACTTAGCAGAGAAACTCTCTGTCCATCCACTCGTCCATTCAACAATTACTTATTGAGCATCTACTCTGTGCTAGGCACCAGTCTGGGTGCTGAGGAATGACAGCAGACAAAACAGAAAAAAGTCCTTCATAGAGCTTACAGTCTAGTGGTGAAAGCAGAGGAGAGTGATGGGGAACACAGTATTTCAGGTGATCAAAAAGTCTATGGACAAAAATTTAGCAGGGAAAGGCGGGGCAGCGAATTTCATTTTAAATGGAGCTGGCACGAAAGGCCCCGTGGAGAAGGGACTATTTTAGCAAAGACCCGAAGGAAGTGAGGGAACCAGCCATGAGGACATCAGAAGGAAGAACATTCTTGGCAGAGAGAACAGTAAGGGCAGAGGTCCTGAGGCTGAAACACAGAGCCAGCCTCCAGCCCTCCAAACCGCTCTCTCCAAGGCCTCCACTGGGGACCTCAGAAGGGCTTGGGGGCTGGCTCCCAAGGTCACCACCCCGAAGACAAAAACTGTTTCATCAGGAATCCTCAAAGACCCTTCCAAGTCCACACCGTGCTCAATGAAAGATGACAGTGAGGAAGGATGAACAGCAACACCACCATCCTTGAATCAACTCCTTGCCAGACACTGCATTAAATGCTTCAGATAGTCTTGGTGGAGCTGCACGGTAACTCTAACGTGCATACTAATCTCAGCTGCATTTTATAAGGGAGAAACTGAGGCTCAGGGAGGTTAAGTAACTCAGCCATGATGACCCAGCCAGTAATGAGAGCCAAGATGCAAAGTCAGCTTTGCCTGCTGCTACTCTAACCCCCACCGTACTCACACAGCCAGGACACAGAGCCAGAGGGGCAGATAGGGAGTTCAAGTCTGTTTGCAGAGCAGCACCATGCTATCAGGTCACCTCTGGGCAGTTTCCCCTGCCCTGCAGAATGAGAACCAATAAGGACCTTTCCAAGAGGGTCCATAGGATGGGATGGGCCACAAAGAAAAACAAAGTTCTGATGAACTTTGGACCCCCTCCCCCAAAGGCTGACAAATACAAGATGAACACACTGTGTGGGAGGCACCCACGCCCTGCTGAGCCCGACAGGCAAAGAACAGCTACCCACACACCCATCACAAGCCATCACCCGGCTTAGGGGCGACTTGTTTTTATCCCGAAAGGTCAATGTTCTACAGCGAAGCACAAAGTGCAGATGTTTCCATTAAACTAAGAGACAGTGTGGGGGCAGCACTTAGCACTGTGACTGGCACATAGTACTCAAAAATGTTGGCAGACGTGGGGGGTCCTTCCTCTCTGCTCACCTCTGTCCTCAAGAGCCTTGCCACCCGGCATGGCGTGTGTCTGACTGGTGTGGGCATTGCCCATCTGGCTGAAAACTTCCTGAGGCAGGAGCACACTTTGCGCATCTCGGCACTCCTGTTGGCAGCAGAGGAGGGTGAGCCTTCCTTGAGAGCTGCTTAGAGTTCACAAACAGTGAAACAGAGGGCTAGAAGGGACCTGGAGCCACCTTGCATGACAAGGGCAGCAGTGTCCTGGTTCCTGTCCACCACTACGCACATGCCCTAAGTGGCACTCAGAGCCAACACCATGCGAAGGCATGGGCCATTTTTTACTCAATGTCTGCCTTGCCCCGTAGAGTAATGGCTACATGAGGACAGGAAGCGAGTCCACCCTGTGTGCCAGGGTATCTTCAGAGTGGCCCAGAGTAGAGCCTCAGTAAACCTCGAATTCAGAGAAGTCAGACTGAAGGGACCCAAGGAGCCCTTGACTCTGACCCTGCCTCCTGCAAGGCCATGTCCGACAACCCAGAGAGCCTAACCCTGACCCCCTGAACAGGGGGTCACTTAGATGCACTTAGATAGCCATACACTTCTAGAATTGGGGCTGGGCCAGCCATGCTCCCTCAGAGAGGCCCAGATGTAAAGCCAAGGGACAAAGCAGGATGCAGGATGTGGGAACTGAAACCCACCCCACGTCCTCCAAAACACACAACACTCCGTTTCTCTTGATGCACGGGAGTCGACAGGGAAAAGGGTTCATGGGAAGCAAAAAGGGGGTAGAGCTATGCTCCCCTACTTTAGCCTCAGGGGGCAGAGCCTGCGGAGAAAGAAAGGCAGTGGGCAGAGGAAACGCAGGAGAAATATCCTATTGCGGGAAAACCCTCTCTGGATATCAGAGGAGCCACTCCCAGAGGGCCTGGACTTCTGGAGGAAAGAAAGACAAAGAGGGAAACAGGGAATTTCCAGGTCCAGCTGACCTCATGCCTAGATGGTCAGCGACAGTCTCTAGATGACCACTGGGCCGACAGGAACTCTCCTTCTGATCAGTGAGGTTTTTATAACCTCTCCTTGAGAGAGGACTCATTCTCAGGATGACGAAGCTGGAGGGGAATCTCCTAGGGCAATGAGGTGAATCCCGCATCATCAGGTGGGAGAGAGAGATGTGCTCAGAAACACTTAGTGGATGAGGGGCTGCGTTGGAACATGATGATGGCATGTGCTCCCGTCTGCTGTCCACAAACCACAAGTGTGTATGGAAAGGGAAAAAGGAAGTACTGACCACTCCCCTCCACGTGGCAGTGTCTGGAGTTTAGAACCCAGGAGTCCCTGGCCATGAGCTCATTAGATCCTCACTCATGGCACAGGCAGTGCAGCAAGTCAGGGCCCTGAGCAGTGAAGGCCAAGATCACAAAGGAGTCAGGATAGAGCTGGGACGAGAAGATCTCTGCTCTCCCTCCAGGCTGCCCACAGTCCATCCTCCATTTCCCTTCCACATCTTCTCGCGGAGTTCCGTATCCACCTGGCCTGCTTCCAGAAACTACAATTCAGCAGGTGATCCACCAGCAGTGGGTCTCCAGGCCCCGCTGCCAAAACCAGAAACAGCTGGTGGTAAAGGAGCAGCCAGTGCAGACTTTCTTCCAAAACAAGATCTCAGCTAGGGGGCCTCCACAGCCTGCTCGGGAGGAGCACTGGGGCTGCCCGAGGGAACCAGAAAGGCCCAGCTGGGGGCAGAAAGGGGCACAGACAGACAGCAGGTCAGGCAGCGACAACAGAGCGTGAAGATGGAAGTGATGCTGCTGAAACCGAAGGAGCCACCCACTAGCAGGCAAGGACTGGTGGGTGGCAGGGGGCAGTAGTCCCCAGGGCCCAAATCTCTGCCTCAGTCCAGAAGAGGGGCGACAAAGACTACATTCAGAATTAAATTTACATTCCAGCTTTTGCACTGAAATGCTTTGGTCTGTCAGATTATCTTGCCATTAGCCATGAACACCATTAGCCATGTTTTGGTGGCTGGGTAGGGGGGTGATCCCGGACCCCCCCAAATGATATTCACTTGCATAGCCACTAATATTTGCAAATTGCTTCAGGTGTCCCAAGCATTGTTTTCTCATCTGATTATCACAGCAGCCCTGGGAAGAAGGCAGGGCTGGTACCTGCCTAATGGATAAGGAAACCGAAGTCCAGCTTGGAGACTTAATCAGCCCAATTTAATGCCTCTGGTCACCGGCTGTATCCTGGGGCCAGCTATCCCTGTGACCCTGGAACAGATGATACCCTCCCTGGCCCAGTGGGAAAAGGGTAAGCAAATCTCTGGTACAGAGAGGTGGAAGGTCATGGAGGCCGACACCCACCTCCCCAGCAGAGGCAAGGGCTGCCAGGGATACTGGCAGGTGGGCTGGCAGAGGGGGTATAGAGAAGGGGTCTCCAGGAAAGATGGCGCAGAACAGAACATCAGAGAGGCCTGTCCTAGTGTCCACTCTGCTGTGTATGGGACCATGGGCTCATTCCCTCGCATGCAAGGGGAGGAGCATGGGCCACATGGAAACTGGGTGATGGCTAAAGCTGGCCTCAGGATCGAGGACACCCAAGCGTCACGAGCTAGCAGCAAGTTGAGGAAAGAGAGGGAGTCAGCACCCTGGAAACATTGCAGCCCCGGAGGCAGGAAGAAAGGTCGACACAGGGCAGGTGCTCAAGGCCAACTTTGCAAACATGAGGCCTGAGAGGGTGCCTCACCTGTAACTAGCCTGAGCTCCATCCACCCTGTGGGCTGTGAGACCCTGGACCAGCCATTCACCTTTCCTGAGCCTCAGTGGCCTCATCTGTAGAACAGGAGTAATAATAGAACCTACCTGATATAAGATCAAAGAAATTAAATGAAACAACATGTGTACAGTTGGAAGGGAATTCTCACTTCCTACTGTATGTGGTACTTCCTGATTATCTGATTTAACAAGAAACACATCTTTGTTTTATAAGATTTCCAAAATAATAAGACTATAGAGTAACTAGATCAGTATTTGGCACACATCAGGTGCTTAATAAAACGCTGAGGCAACTCCACCACTGTGCCCAGATGATCTAAGGGCCAAGGCTCCCCTTCCCCCACCCCGCCCCACCCCCACCCCTGTGTTCCCTCCTTTAACAGGGTATTTTAGGCTCTTCAGTCAGCTCAGTAAGCTAGGTTCGGCCTCCACTTATTTTCTAGTGACCTGCAAATCACCATTTAACTGTGGCTAAGCAGGGTGCCTGGGCACACCATAGCTAGTGAAGATATAGCTACAAGAAGCCCTTGAACCACGATACCACACTCACCAATGACTGGGAATCTGAGCCTCATTTCCTCTGTGGTAAAGGGGAATATCCTGCAATTCCACTTAAAGATGAGAGGAAATGAGACGCATTGCACACGTAAGCAAAAAATTGTCCTCATATCTGTGTTATGAAGACCTCCAGTCCTCCGCCACCCATTTCCAGACTGGGGAAACCGAAGCCTCAGGTCCATCTAGGCTGGATTTTTCAGGCGGTGAAACCACTCTTTTCAATATTGTAATGGTGGTCATTCCATATTTGTCCAAATCCATAGAATGTACACCACCAAGAGGGAACCCTGCTGTACACCATGGACTCTGGGTGACAGTGGTGTCAATGTAGGTTCATCAACTGTAACAAATCTACCACTCCAGTGGAGGATGTGGATAACGCGGGAAGCTATGCCTGTTGAGGGTGGCGGGCACATACAGAAAATCTCTGTACCTTCTTCTCAATTTTGCTGTGAACCTAAAACTGCTCTTTAAAAAAATAAGGTCTTTAATTTAGAAGAGAAAAGGACCAGCCTGGGTTCTCTTGATGGCTGTCAGGTTCATACATCAGTGAGGACACAGAACCTACTTGGGATAATGTGTATTCAAGGACCCCACCTGGCATCCTCACCAATAAGGAGCTCAGACTTAATTCATCCGTCCTTGCAATCAGCTGAGCAATAATGAGGCTGCAGGCATGGAGTCTCATATAAAGAACTGGGGCTCCGGAACTGTAGGAGCTAGTCGGGGTACACCAGAGCGAACACCTTAACCCTTACTAGGCCTCAGTTACCTAAAAAGAGGGAGCTGCAACAATAGTAATAATATAACATGGGGGGTTGTGCTGGATAATCTTTAAGGCCCCTTCTTGTTCTACCATTTCAGAATCTGAAATTTATTATCACTACTTTTTTAAACTTCTAAGCTTAAGAAGGCTCCAATCCCTTCTAATGCCCAGGTGGATTTCTCTAACCCATCAGTCCTCCCATAAGAGCTTGCATGGGTGCTGTCCCCTCCCTGAGAGCAGTCAGAGACCCTCAGCTGACGTCCACAGCCCTGTTCCAGGTTCCTCCTGCCTAATTTATACCAGGCTCCAGCCGAGCCTGATCTGAGTTCCTCAAATGGTGCACATCTTCCCATGTCCTTTGTTCTCCCCTTCCTGAATCACACACAGAGGAAGCCCCACTGTCTCCACTCAGTCTCCGAGGCCCAGGCTACACACACCCACTCAACACCTAAGCCAGAATTCACACTGCAAAAGAGAACTCCAGAGCACCCAACTAAAGCTGGAGAGAGGGTGACAGTTCATTAGGTGCTGCCCTATGCCAGGCACTGGGCTACATCATAACACGCATGACCCCATTTTCTTCTCACCACACAGAGATGGAAATTATCATCCACGCTTTCCAGCAAGGAAACCAATTGACTCAGCTAAATGGATGAGGAAGTAGACTCAGAGAAGCTAAGTTATTTGCCTGAGAAAACACAGCTGGTTAGAAGTAGAACAAACAATGCAGACTCAATCTGTCAGATTCCAATACTGGTGTCCTTTCCACTGCTTGGCACTGCCTGGAGACGCAGCAGGCTGAGGCTCAGAGGTAGGAAACCAGACCTGCTTTCCAGTTCTCCAGAACATGCCCCCAGTTCCTAGCTGCTGCCTTTATATGTCTCTAGCTTTATATGTAACCAGGTGGCAGTCTGCCCCTCATCACCTGCAGTCAACAGGGTTTAGAATCTCAGGCTGGAAGGAAGCTCAGAGGACATTCCATCCTGTGCTTACACAGTCCTCTGAGGAGCCCAGGGACTCCAGCTGGTCATCTTTAGCAATCCAGATCTCACCAACTTCCTCCCCAAAACAATTCCTGGGGCAGCCAGCACTGGCTATAGTTAAGCTGCTCCCAGTTCTGTTTCTGCTGGCCCTTGCTCTGCCCTCTGTGGTCCCCTGGAATAAGGAAAAAGATGGCCCTCTTTGGCATGTCAGCGCTGAGGACATTTGGAACCTGCAGCCTTCTCCTGAAGGACACAACACTCCAGGCATGGTTTGCCTGACCAAATGCAGAGTGACTTCCACCTCCACCCTTTTAGGTATTCTATTCCTATTGAGGCAGCCTTGGTACACATTTGCTTTTCTTACAGCTGAGTCACCCACGGAAGAATGTCCTTTCTCAATGACAACAACCTGCATGTATGCCTAACTGGTAAGAACAAAGTTCTTGTGTAGAAAAGTGTGCTTGAGGGCTGGGCATGGTGACTCACACCTATAATCCCAGCACTTTGGGAGGCTGAGGTGGGCGGATCACCTGAGGTCAAGAGTTCGAGACCACTGGCCAACATGGTGAAACCCTATTTCTACTAAAAATACAAAAAGTAACTAGGTATGGTGGCATGTGCCTGTAGTCCCAGCTACAGGGGCAGGAGAATCACCTGAATCTGGGAGACAGAGGTTGCAGTGAGCCGAGATCATGCCACAGCACTCCAGCCTGGGAGACAGAGTGAGACTCCATCTCAAAAAAAAAAGTATGTTTGAGGAGGTGCATGTTACCTGAGGGGGCAGAAGTAACTGATTTATTCAGTAATCCCCTATATAGGAGCCTAGAGATCTTTGCATCAGTACACACAGAAGCTGAACAAAGATGTGCATTGCCACATGCTTTATAATAGACATTTTTGCCATTCTTGAATGTCCATCAAGAAGGGGACTGGTTAAAAAAAACTACTATTCATTTGATGGAACACTATATAGCCATCAAAAAGAATGGAGTAGACTGCTTTGCAATGATACAGAAAGACGTCTATAAAATACAAAGCAAAGTGCAGATCTGTATGTGTAATAGGGTGCTATTATTTTAAAAAACATACAACTATGTGTGTATGTGTATATATACATATATATGTACATATATGTATATATGTGAAATCTTATATGTGCATAGAAAAAACCTTGGAAGTCCAGGCCTTTGGGAGGCCAAGGTGGGAGGATTGCCTGAGCCCAGGAGTTCGAGACCAGCCTGGGTAAAAAGCAAGCTCCTGTCTCTATTTTTTAAAAAATTTGCTTACGTTAGCCGAGCATGATGGCACATGCCTGGAGTCCCAGCTACTCGGAAAGCTGAGGTGGGAGGATCATTTGAGCCCAGGAGTCCAGGCTACAATGAGCTATGATCATAACACTGAACTCCAGCCTGAGTGACAGAGCAATACTCTGTCTCTTTAAAAAAAAAAAAAAAAAAAAGAAAGAAAAGAAAAAAGTCTCAAAGGATCGATACAAAACTGCTACTAGCAGACTGCTCTACAGAAGGACCTGGGTAAGGAAGTAAAATCAAAAGAAACTTTTATTTTGCCTATGCTATTTTAACCCTTTACATGCGAAATCTAGTCCTGTTCTTATGCACTTATAAAATTAATTTTTAAATATGGTAGGGACAGAGGAAGGGGAAAGGAAGGAGAGAGGACATCTGTCACTTTTTTACTTTATACCTTTTGTACTGCTTGAGTTTTGAGAGGGGGTTTCCCCAACAATCATGTGTTATTTGGTAATGTTTTTAGAGAGAGACTTTAATTTTTTTTTTTAATTTAAGTGAGCTGGGTGGAGTGTGCATGCCTATAGTCCCAGCTACTACAGAGGCAGAGGTGGGAGGATAACTTGAAACGAGAGTTTAACCCTGTAACTCCCCTGCCTCCAAGAGGTAAGATGCCAATTTTGGGGAATTCCACTCATACAAAATATGGTGGAAGAAGGGTTTCACAGATTCAAATCCTGGCTATGAGCCCTTCCCAGATGACCCTGAGCATGCCTCACTTTCCCTGTTTCTCCCTACAGAAATGTGAGGACCAAGTAGAAACCATACAGTTCTCTGTAAACCTTAAAATGCTACCCAGACAGGAGCAATAATGGCTGTGAAAGAGCTAGAAAGAAAAAGGCTGGACAGGGGTTGAGATACCAGATAAAAGCCAAAGACGTCTTGTGTTAACAACAAAAGGCTGGAAGCTACCTAAAATGAAGAGGAAAATGAAGAAATACATTGTGGCAATTTCCTATCAGGGAATACTATACAGCAGTGAAAAAGGAATGAGCCACAGCTGGAGATACAAACATGGATGAATCTGGGTCTCGCTCTGTCCCCCAGGCTGGAGCGCAGTGGCATGATCTCAGCTCACTGCAACTTCCACCTCGTGGGCTCAAGTGATCCTCCCACCTCAGCCTCTCAAGTAGCTGGGATTATAGGCATACACCACCACACCCAGCTAATTTTTCTATTGTTTGCAGAGATGGAGTTTAGCCATGTTGCCCAGGCTGGTCTCAAACTCCTGGGCTCAAGAGATCCACCCGCCTCTGCCTCCCAAAGTCCCAGGATTACAGGCATGAGCCACCGCACCCAACCTAAATAACATTTTTAAACATAAAAAACAATACTATGTTATTTAGGGATGCACATATTTATTTAAAAAAACTTTAGGCCAGGAGTGGTGGCTCATGCCTGTAATCCAAGCACTTTGGAGGCCAAGGCAGGCGGATCACCTGAGGCCGGGAGTTCAAGACCTGCCTGACCAACATGGTGAAACCCTGTCTTAAAAAAAAAAAAACTTAAAAGAAATGCAAGAAAAAAACTCACTAAATTCAGAACACTTGTTTCTTGTTGGGGGCTGATGAAGGAGAAATTTCAGGTGACTGGAAAATGTGTTATTTCTTAAACCAGATGAGTGAGCACACAGGTGCCTGAATGTTACCCTCTGTATCTGAGAGATGCCTTAATTTTTTCTTTTTTACTGTATTTTTTGCTTTTATTTTTTTCTGCTTCAACTTTTATTTTAGATTCAGGAAGTACATGTGCAGGTTTGTTACCCGGGTATACTGCATGCCTGGGGTAGGACTGATGCCATCACCTGGGTACTGAGCATAGTATCCGACAGTTTTTCAGCCTTGCCTCCCTCCCTCCCCACTCTAGTAGTCCCCAGTGTCTACTGTTGCCATCTTTATGTCCGTGAGTACCTGATATTTAGCTCCACTTATAAGTGAGAAAATGCAGTATTTGGTTTTCTGTTCCTGTGTTCATGTGCTTAGGACAATATTTTCTAAAAGTCTATGTTGCCAATTTCCTGGGGACCAGATCAGGCCAGAGTTGCACCTGCAGAGACAGAGGTGGGGGTGGAGAGGGACCAGGGCTCCTGAGACCGGGGCCAAAGCTGACTAGGATGAAGGCAAAGGAGGTGTGGCCTGAAGGCCAGCAGAGAGCCTGGTCAGTGCTCTGCAGAGTGGGTGGAGACTGAGCCAAAAGCCCTTGACTCATGGGGCAGTCCCACACCTGCCCTGGCCTCTCAGCCTGACTCTTTGGTGACACAAATCCCACAGCACCCACACACTTACACCCACTTCTCCCCCAACACACACACCCCTGCCTGGGCTGCCCGGTTTGTCCACTGTGTAGGTGCTCCAGGACACAGAGCTCCTTCCTCTCAAGAAACAGCCTCAGGGTGAGGTCCTTGGAGGAGAAGAGTTCAGCTCTGCCCAGAGAGCAGCTCTCAGACAAAGAGCGAGCTCACCAGTCATCTGTTCCAATCGGAAGAGTGACTGTCCTGGGCCAGTCATGGGAAAATCATCAAGAACTTCCCGCAATGGTCATGGTGACTGCCAAGGTCTTTCTCTGGGGACTGGGAGCTGTGCTGCCCCAGAGAACAAGGGGAGTTGCTCCCAGCTGCCTTCTGCCTTCCTGCAGCAACTCTCTGGAGGATGCCCAGATACCCTCCCTACAGACGACCAGGGATAGGAGGGGCAGGCATTGCAGGCACATGGGGGCATGGCGGGCACGTGGGGGCATGGAAGCAAGAATCTAGGAGGGCAGGCACAGCAAGGCCTGACCCAGAAGGAAACCAGGGGCTGCCAGAGCCAAAGAGAGGGTGACCCAATCATTGGTTGTTACAGAGTTTTTAAGATATGGAAGACAGGCTGGGTGTGGTGGCTCACGCCTGTAATCCAAGCACTTTGGAAGCCAAGGCAGGCGGATCACCTGAGGTCGGGAGTTCAAGATCAGCCTGACCAACATGGTGAAACCCCGTCTTTTAAAAAAAATTTTAAAAAAAGATGTGGAAGACAGTGCTCTGAGATGCCAGTGAAACGTTTTCATTCTGCAGCTGGGAAACCAAAGCCAGCAAAGGGGAACACATGTGCCCGGAGCCGCATGGGACAGCAGTGGCGCAGAAGGAATGCGTGCCCCATCCTCTGGTGGCCACTGCACACTCTCTTACCACACCATGCTACTGCTCAACGTCCCTCCCTCCCTCACAGTGGTCAGGTAAGCAATGAGGGAAAATGATGGAGGTGAGAAAGGAAGAGCCCAGGCTGACTTCGGCTCACAAAGAAACAAGTCTGAACAACACCGGAAGGGGCGGTATGAAGTGGAGAGTGCCCTAATCCCAAGGATCGGGGTCAAGCAGAGGGGTGCTGGGGCTGTTGAGGGAATTCAGCCCAGATGTCTTCCAGGCCCCTCCCACATCTGAGTTTCCACCACTCCAAAGAGACAAAGCAAAGGACAACTCATCCAGAGAGGACACAGCATGGTCCACAGGGTGGCAGAGGGTTGAAGGCAAGTGTCGTAGTCTGCTTTCTGCCACTGCTCTGTTGAATATCACAGACTGGGCAATTCGTAAAGAACAAGTTTATTTGGCTCATGGTTCTGAATGATGAGAAGTCCCAGTGCATGGCATCACCATCTGGCAAGGGTCATACCAAAGTAGAAGACAGAAGGTAAAAACGAGTGAACGAAATAGAGAGTACTGGCCAAACTGGCCCCTTTTATAACTAACCCACCCTTGAGATAGTGACATTAGTCTATGAAGGCAGAGCTGACAATCCATTCATGAAGGCAGAGATATTAAGTTTCCAACATATAACCTTTTGGGGGACATATTCAAACCTTAACAGCAAGTTATCCAAAGCAAAGAAAATCAAAGCAGTCTCATCTTCTACTGGAATCCTGTCAATAGCCTCATGATTAGCATCAATAACGATAACAGCAGCAACCATTTACTGAGCACTTACCATGCTGTTAGCCCTATGCTGAGGGCTTGCCACACACTGTCCCATTAATTCCCACTATTCTAGGAGGTGGCACTGATGTCATACAGAGCTGACAGGTGAGGACACACAGGCCCAGAGTGGCAGACACAGCACCTACCCATGTCTGCCAAGCACTGAATCATGTGCTCTTCACCAGTGGCGCTCAAGGAGCAGCCCGCACCAGCAGCATGGGCACCACCGCCATCCACTGGACCAGATGCTCTGGAGTTGCAGCCCAGCAATCTGTGTTTAACAACCACCCTCTACCTCCACCCCCAGGATTCCGACGCACGCTCAAGTTTGTGAACCAACTGCTCTGACCATTTCCCAATGGTTGCTGCTGAGGAGAAAAATCAACATTTCTATGTCTGGTATCAAAATCTTTTAGGGTCTTTCCCAGGCCAACTGGTCAATTCTCCCAACCTAGGAGAGGCTGATTCCAGATAGTCTCCCTAGTCTACTAAGTTCCAGAAGAGACCCAGGCTCCACTCGACACTTCGTCATTTTTTTTTTCTTTTAGAGACGGGGTCTTGCTATGTTGCCCAGGCTGGAGTGCAGTGGCTATTCACAGGGGCAATCCCACTACTGATCAGCACGGGAGTTTTGACCTGCTCTGTTTCCGACCTGGGCCAGTTCACCCCTCTTTAGTCAACCTGGTGGTGGTCCCCCACTCCCGGGAGGTCACCATATCAATGCCAAACTTAGTGTGGACACCCGATTGGCATAGCGCACTACAGCCCAGAACTCCTGGACTCAAGTGATCCTCCAGCCTCAGCCTCCCAAGACTTCATCATTTTTTTAGGGCTTGATCTTGAAGTCATTTCCCTCCAGAAAACCCCCCCAACCACCTGGTGCCCCCAAATTACTCTGCACTCCAGTTATACTTATGCCAATCTGACTCATTTGGCACTTACTGGTATATAATGCCTTTCAGGTAGCACTCATAGCACATCTCCCCATTTGACCAAAAGCTCCTGGAAGGCAAAGCCAGCTCCTTATGCACCTGTGCATCATGAACACTGCACAGCACTGCACACAGGAACCATCAGGAAATGCTTGGGAGAGAACTGGGAGAGCAGACCCTGGTTCTTGTCCTGCCTTCTCATCTCTAGGCCTTAGATTCCTCATTTGGGAAATGTGCCATTATTCTACTCATCCACTGAACAAACTCAGAAGAGCCATCTACCAGGCACTTTTCTGCTGCTGCAGGAATACACATAGGGACTAAAGAGGTCCCTGCTCACCCCCTTTTATTCTAGGAAAAGAGAGAGACAATAAACAAACACTACAAATAACAATTTGCCAAACACTAAGTTCTGTACCTATGCTTTCTCATTTGCAAATAAACAAGATTCTTTCATAGCATAATACATGCATGAGAAAAATAAAATAGTAATGTGACAGAAAGTGAAAAAAGGGGCTGCTTTGCATAAAAAGATCAGGGAAGGCCCCTCTGAGGAGGTGACATTTGAGCTGAGACTTGATCGATAAGGAAAAACCAGCCATGGGAAAAGCTGGGGAAAGGTGTTTGGGCAGAGGGAACAGCACGTATGAAAGCCTCAGGATGAGAACAAGCTTGGTTTGCTGGAGGGAAAAAGCAGGCCCACATGGAGTGGCCAAATCACAGCTGGTGCAGGAGTAAAACAGTAATCAGTGGGTTGGAGAGAGAGGCAGACAAACTCCTACAACACTGCCTCACGAAAATCAGGTCGGCCTGACCCAACCAGGACATCCGGGCCCCAAGTCACAGGCAGCATTGGGGGTAAGGGTATGAGTCAGACCCCACAGCTTCCTGGGGCCCCAAAAAACCTGGTGGGATATCCAGGGGCAGGCACCAACCCTCAGCATGAGTGCTATGCCATACCTATGGAACACCCAAGGCTAGGAGACAAACATGGTTACCCAGGGTGTAGAACATAGCACACTCTTAGTGGCAGCTTCCAGAGGGGCACGATCAAGTGCTTCCATGAAGTGCCAGTCCCTGATCACATTATTTTCCCAGGACACAGCCAGGACAGCAGCCTCGGTCAGTGGAAAGGGAACAGGCCCCAGGATTCAAGAGTTGCCAGTCTTGGGAAAGTCAGCCTTCTCTGGGCCTCAGTTTCCTCATCTGAAAATTAAGGCTACTAATAGAGTTTTAGAAAGATTACGTAATCAGCACTTTGGGAGGCCCAGGCGACTGGATCATAAGGTCAGGAGTTCGAGACCCTGGCCAATACAGTGAAACCCCGTCTCCACTAAAAATACAAAATAATTAGCCGGGTGTGGTGGCACATGCCTGTAATCCCAGCTACTCAGGAGGCTGAAGCAGGAGAATTGCTTGAACCCAGGAGGTAGAGGTTGCAGTGGGCCAAGATCTCATCACTGCACTCCACCCTGGGTGACAAAGCGAGACTCCATCTCAAAAAAAAAGAAAGAAAAAAAGAAAGATTAAGTGAGGCCAGGCACAGTGGCTCACACCTGTAATCCCAGCACTTTGGGAGGCTGAGGTGGGTGAATCACTTGAGGTCAGGAGTTTGAGACCAGCCTGGCCAACATGGTGAAACCCCATCTGTACTCAAAATACAAAAAATTAGCCAGGCATGGTGGTGGGCGCCTGTAATCCCAGCTACTCAGGAGGCTGAAGCAGGAGAATAGCTTGAACCTGGGAGGTGGGTTGCAGTGAGCTGAGATCGTGCCACTGCCCTCCAGCCTGGGCGACAGAATGAGACTCCAGCTCAAAAAAAAAAAAAAAAAAAAAAAAGATTAAATGAGATACTGAATGTAAAGCATTATGCCTGGCACATAGTAAGCTATTAGCATTAGCATTAACAGTTTTTTCACTGGCTCAGTTTCTTCTGTTGGAAAATAGAAAGCACTACAGGTTTGCTGAGTTTGTACGAATTAATACTCTACCCTCCCAATACAACGCTACCTTCCCTTGTCAAGGATTTTTTTTTTTTTTGGAAAAAGAAAAAAAATCTTTAATTAGAAACTGAGTTTACATATGGTTAAATTGTCAAGGATTTTTTAAAAAAATTCTGAGGCCCCTTTTCTGACCTCTCATCAGATGCCAAATTCCCCTCCATCACACCCCATTGTTTGGAAAATGAGTAAGTGCTGATTAAATCCCATTTTGACAGTACTGTGAAAAAAAAAATGATGCATTAGGAATCTACACATTTCCCTGTACTGTTATTCCGCAAGGGGGTGGGGAAGGACGTTGCTGATTCTTCTGCATCATCCACAAAAGTCCCTCCCTCCCCCTACCAAAACACAATCTCTCACCCAGTCGCACAAAATTCCTATCTGCTCCTGTACACACAATTAATGAATGTCCAATGCACACGTGCACACAAATGTCCTACGGTGGAAAGCTCAGCCTTCAAACTCCATCCTGAGAACCACTCCTGGAAACTCATCTATTCTGCACATGCACACAAATGTCTCCAACAATATGCATGCAAAATATGTTCAACTGAAACTACATAGTAGGAACTCCGGAGTCAAATGCCTTAGTTCAAATCTGACTTTGCAACTCACAGCTGTGTGACCTCAAGCTCCAAGTACCTCGGTTTCCCGAACTATAAAATGGAGATAATAACAATATTAATGTTTAGGATGGAAGTTACAATCAAATAAGTCTAATACACGTACAGTGTTAAGATCAGCACTTGAAAAGCGCCCAGTAAGAATTATTATTTTCCTCCTCGTGACATACGCACACTGCTTCCACAACTTTATATGAAACTCCTGACGCCGCGTAGGCAGCTCATCTTCACACGATAGACACCCGCCGACGGCAGCAGCGTCGCCAGCACCCGGAGGGTCTGCGCGCTGTGCAGCAGCCCCACGCCGTTCCCAGGCGCGCTGCCGCGCGCAGTGCGCACGCGCGCCCCCCACTATCCCCAGCCCCAAGCAGCGAGTCCCCGCGCAGCCCAGGCTGGCCGCTGGCGAAGACGCCTCGGGGCCTCCCGCGCCGGGCCCCTGGGCACAGGCCATCTTCCCCAGCTCGCGCCCCGCCACCACCGAGGCTCGGGACCATCCGGGCCCGGCATCCCTTCCTCCCCTCCATCCCCGCTACGGCCAGGCAGGCTTACCCGAGGACTGGGAGCTTGGGGACACAGCGCCCCGCTTGCTGCGTCCAGCCCCGACTCCAGGGACGGGGCAGCGGCCCGGGCCAGGCTCCGGCACTCCTCGGGCTCCTGGGCGGGGGCAGTGGGACCCGGCCAAGGACTAGGAAGTGCCGGGGGCCGGGCTCGGCCGCCCCACCCTTGGGAAAGTCCCCGGAGACTGACAGGCCGCTCGCCCAATCGCGCCGCGCGCTCCGGGCGGGCCCACGGTCGCCAGGGGTGGGACCAAGCGAGGTAAACACAGGCTGTCCGGGGTTCCGGGGGCCCACAGCGTCTCCAGCAGGCCCTTTGGTGTCCTTCCCCTCGGGGGGCGACCTCCCTAGCGCCACCGTCCCAGGCCCGCGCGGCCCCTCGCGGCACTCCCCGCGCCAGAAGCCGCGGGCGGAGGCCTGGGGCCACCTTAAAAGCCGGAATTTCACCGCGAAGACTAGCCACAGAGACCACCCACCCAGCCCCTTCCTTGTGCCCTGGGGAACTTGGGCCGGAGCGGGGAGGGGACCTGCCTAAAGGCACGTAAGCGGTTGGCGCTAAGCCAGAGCTGGAGCTCAGGGCCCCCAGAGTTGCGTCCAGGGCGTTGCAGGACTCTTAGCAAAGCTGTAGAAATTCCGAGCTGAAAGGACCGGTAAAGACTTACCGCTAACATTTTTTTGCTCCAAACATTGTAAACGCTTTGCTCCAGACATTGTAGATGCTTTGCATGCATTCTCTTTTCACAATCACCCTAGGGAAATGGGTTTTACTCTCTTTTCTTAAATATTTGAGGCACAAAAAGGTTAAATGACCTCAGTAAGGGGCTGGATCAAGATTCAAACCCAGGTGGGCAAATCCAGAGGCCGCCTTCCACCCTGCTTACCAATATGTGGGCTAGATAATCCCAACAGACTGAGATTTCCTACACCGGTAAGAAACGGAAACTTGCTTTAAGGCTAGGAAAGTTTTTTAAACCTTATCCTTTTAGTTTCAAAAAGAAAGAAAGGTAAATTTTAATTCCGAGAAGTGGAAGGCCTAACCTTGGAATAAAGAACAGCTCTTTAAACTAAATATAGCTTTATGAAAAACCTATTGCAAAAGACACAAAACTTACTCATTGACAAGCCCTTATCCTCAAAAAAAATTAGGGGAAAGGATTTGGGGAACTGTTTAATACACACCCTCATTTTGCAGAAGAGAGACCCACCAATCACTGTGACTTCGAGTGAACACACACACAGACACTCGCCCAAATTGTATGCCTAATCCGGGATTCTCCTTTAAGGCTTTGTAACATCCCAGGGTTCCTTCAGTTACTTCAAAGGTGTTATCAAATTTTCAAAACTGTGTTCATTCCAGTTCCCTTTTTGAAAAGAATTACACATAGGCCTTGATTCAGAAGGGAGGGAGGGAGGGAGGGAAAATGCAAACACGAGAACACCAGAGTGTCACCATTGGGGGATCCTACAGAGGAATTGGGAATCGTGGCCCTGGTTCACATAGCAGCTCCCATGCATCATCTCCACCCGTCAGGCTCCTACGGGTCAGTTTTCTTCCTATTCCCAACCCACGTTTTCTTCTCCACCCCCATCCTCTACTCAATGAACACTGAAATTTACTTAAAAATGGCAGGTCTCTGCCGGGC
>PVKV010020568.1:16038-39626 GCA_004027835.1 Alouatta palliata | reverse complement strand
ATTGCACTCCAGCCTGGGTAACAAGAGCGAAACTCTGTCTCAAAAAAAAAAAAAGAGAGATCGAGACTATCCTGGTCAACATGGTGAAACCCTGTCTCTACTAAAAATACAAAAAAAATTAGCTGGGCATGGTGGTGCGCAACTGTAGTCCCAGCTACTCAGGAGGCTGAGGCAGGAGAATTGCTTGAAACCAGGAGGTGGAGGTTGCGGTGAGCCGAGATCATGCCATTGCACTCCAACCTGGGTAACAAGAGCGAAATTCCATCTCAAAAAAAAAAGAGCGGATCACTCTAAGGATCCTAATTCTAGAAACTCAACCTCTTTCCTCCCTGGCCGTGGCACCAGTGGCCCCAGCTGCCCTGTGCTCCTTCTCATCTCCGCTTTCTGGAGATGCCTGGAAAGGGAAAAGTCATTTCGTAATTTCCTCCTGTGGACATATGAAGTAAATGGAAAAGAAAAAGAGAACCTCCATCCATCCTATTAAGAGATAGATTTTTCTGGCCAGGCACGGTGGCTCACGCCTGTAATCCCAGCACTTTGGAAGGCTGAGGTGAGTGGATCACCTGAGGTGAGGAGTTCGAGACCAGTCTGATCAATATGGTGAAACCCTGTCTCTACTAAAAATACAAATATTAGCTGGGCATTGTGGCAGGCACCTGTAATCCCATCTACTCAGGAGGCTGAGGCAGAAGAATCACTTGAACCTGGGAGGTAGAAGTTGCAGTGAGCTGAGATCATGCCACTGCACTCTAGCCTGGGTGATAGGGCAAGACTCCATCTCCAGAAAAAAAAAAAAAAAAAAAAAGAGAGAGAGAGAGATACATTTTCCAAACATTTTTAGTTATTTAATTACTTATAAAAATTTGTGGGCTGGGTGCAGTGGCTCACATCTATAACCCCAGCACTTTGGAGGCTGAGGAAGGAGGATCACTTGAGATCAGGAGTTCAAGACCAGCCTGGCCAACATGGTGAAACCCCATCTCTACTAAAAATACAAAAAATAGCTGGGCATCGTGGTGCACATGTGTAATCTCAGCTACTAGGGAGGTTGAGGCAGGAGAGTCGCTTGAACCTAGGAGGCAGAGGCTGCAGTGAGCTGAGACCATGCCTCTGCACTCCAGCCTGGGCAACAGAGTGAGCTTCTGTCTAAAAAAAAAAAAAAAAAGTTTGAGCCACTTCCCGCGGCCAACTTGTATTCATTCGTCCGCTGTCATTCCTGCCATCCAGCAAGGGGCCTGCTGAATGAAAGGCTGGACCTTGGGGTTTGAGTGTGGAAACCTGGGCAGATTGGTCTTGGTGTCCCTGCATCCCCAGTGCTCAGCCTAGGGCCCAGCACGGAGAGCTTATAAGCTGTTTCAGGGAGAAGGCAGGCGGAGGGTGGGCAGACCCCAGAAATGCACGATAGCTCCTGGGAAGTGAAGGGAGGGATGACAAAGCAAAGCTTGAGGGCTCCGAGAAGCTCTCAAGAAAATAAACCCGGGCATGAGCCCGCGCCTGTAACCCCAGGCTCTGGAAAACCGAGGCGGGTGGATCGCTTGAGATCAGGAGTTCGAGACCAGCCTGGGCCACATGGCGAAACCCCGTCTCTACTAAAAATTAGCCGGACGTGGTGGCACATCCCTGTAGTCCCAGCCACTCGGGAGGCTGAGGCCGGAGAATCGCTTGAACCCGGGAGGCGGTGGTTGCAGCGAGCTGCGATCGTGCCACTGCACCCCAAGTATAAGAGACAGAACCACACCCTGTCCCCAAAATTATATATATATATGAAGAGAAAAGAAAATAAGAAAGTTTTAAGAAAATTTTTAAAAGAAAGAAAAGGCAAACAAAAGAGTCACCGACATCTTCAAGCCACTTCACAAGGATAATAACATCGCTCTCCTCTCCGCCCCTCACCAACATGGCCGCCCCCGGGGGATAAGGGGGTCTGAGGGGCGGAAGTGACGCACAGCGGAAGTCCGTCCTGCCTGTCGGCCGCCGGGCCCCGAGCTCAGCGGCGGCTGCGGGCTGCGAGGTGCGGGATGTTGCGGGTCGGGTGGCTCCGGGGCAACGCGGTGTTGGCGCTGCTGCTGGCGGCCCGAGTGGTGGCGGCGTTCGAGCCCATCACCGTGGGTCTCGCCATCGGGGCCGCGTCGGCCATCACCGGCTACCTGTCCTACAATGACATCTACTGCCGCTTCGCCGAGTGCTGCCGCGAGGAGCGGCCGCTCAACGCCTCGGGTACGGTGCGCGCGCGAGCGGCAGGTCGGCGCTGCTGGGGGGGCCGGGGCCTCTGTGACGCCTGGAGGGGCGCTGGCGCGCGGAGGGACGGGCGCGCGGCCTCTAGACGGCGGTGGTCTCTGCTGGGGTGGTCGGGGAGCGGAGGCGGCGGCCCTGGAAACCGTTCGACCGTTCGCGGAAACGCGGTCCGGACTCCAGCCCTGGAAGCAGTGCCTTCGCAAACCACCTCCAGATCGTGGGCTTCTGCCCAGCGCCTTTCTAAAGTTCCCGTTCCTGGGGATCACAGGCTGAGGAAACGGAAAGTACCGTGGCCGGCCCTTCTGCGCCCTGCCCACCCCATTAGGTGGCTTTCAGACGTGCGGCGTCGCCCACAAAGCCCACATTGGGCCCCTGGTTTTCCTACAGGCCAGCAGGGGTGGCTGGGAATAGAAAGCTCTCAGTCGAGCGATGGTTCATATCTGGATGGATGAACACGTAGCCTCCCTATCGGACGCCGAAGCGTTAAGGACCTCCACATAATGCATTTCCGTGAAAGTGACATCACTGTCTAAGTGTCTAGCTGGCCCTAGGGTTTGGCAGACACCCTGCTGGGTCCCTGGATAATCGGTGCTTCTCACTTTGACCAGCTGGGATAATGCTGCGTTGCTGATGCATTTTTAAAGTCTGTTTCTCTCTCTGTTCTGGGGCCGTTCCTGCAGCCCTCAAGCTGGATTTGGAGGAGAAGGTGTTCGGACAGCATCTGGCCACCGAAGTGATTCTCAAGGCGCTGACTGGCTTCAGGAACAACAAAAATCCCAAGAAACCGCTGACCCTTTCCTTACACGGCTGGGCTGGCACAGGCAAGAATTTTGTCAGTCAAATTGTGGCTGAAAATCTCCACCCAAAAGGCCTGAAGAGTAACTTTGTCCACCTGTTTGTATCGACTCTGCACTTCCCTCATGAGCGGAAGATAAAACTGTACCAGGCAAGAGAACCCGCTATTATCTCGTCCACAGGCCACTGGGACTGGTCTGGGTGACTTGCTCACTAACTCTGGCCTCTGCTTCTCTTTCCTTTGTGTTGCAATAGCTCCCGGCTCCACTGAGTTAAGGCACACTTAGTCCAGGTAGTTACAAAGCTCTCTTACAACCTTTCTCTTACTCGGTTCCAAAATAGTCCAGTGGGGTAGGGCATGTTATTTCCATAGAAAGATGGAGCCAAGGGCCAGGCATGGTGGCTCACGCCTGTAATCCCAGCACTTTGGGAGGCCAAGGCGGGCGGATCACTTGAGGCCAGGAGTTTGAGACCAGCCTGGGCAGCATGGTGAAACTCCGTCTCTACTAAAAGTACGAAAATTAGCCGGGCGCGGTGGTGGGCACCTGTATTCCCAGCTACTTGGGTGGCTGAGGCAGAATAATGGCTTGAATCCGGGAGGCAGAGGTTGCAGTGAGCCAAGATTGCACCACTGCACTCCAACCTGGGCGGCAGAGTGGGACTCCATCTCAAAAAAAAAAAAGATGGATGTGGTCAAGGCCGGGGGTAGTGGCTCATACCTGTAATCCCAACACTTTGGGAGGCCGAGGTGGGCGGATCACTTGAGGTCAGTAGTTCAAGACCAGCCTGGCCAACATGGCAAAACCCTGTCTCAACTAAAAATACAAAACCAGCTGGGTGTGGTGGAGCACATCTGTAATCCCAGCTACTCGGGAGGCTGAGGCAGGAGAATTGCTTGAACCTGGGAAGCGGAGGTTGCAGTGAGCCGAGATCGTGCCACTGCACTCCACCCTGGGCAACAAAGTGAAACTCTGTCTCAAAAAAAAAAAAGAAAAGATGGAGCCTAGAGCCAGGAGAGGCAAGGTGACTTACTCCTTATAATCTTTGTGGCAGAGCAGGAACTTGAACCGAAATCTCCTCACTCCCAGTTGACATGGTAGCCACCTTCTCTGGTGAGTGAAAGCATTCAACATCCCCAGCAGTGCAGTTGGTGAGAGGGGCATTCGGTCTTCAAGGATTTCCTTGGGCATGGCTTCATTCAATTCTGCCCACCTCTGGTGCAGACTCAGCTTTGCCTTTGCTCTCTGCAATGTAGCCTGGAGGTCTTCTTTCTCCTAAACAGGTTTTATTTCATTTGTTCCTCCCATCCTTCATGTCCTTGGCATTGCTTTCTTCAAAGGAAGCCTCAAAGAACTGAACCTTGAGACTGCCTTTTGAGATCTTCTTTCCTCATTTATTTTATATTAAGTTGTCTAGGAGGGTTAGTTCTCATTTAAATGAATGTTGCCCTTGTCGAGGTCAGCATTCCCACTGGCAATATAGCAAAACCCCATCTCTACAAAAAATAAGAAATTAGCCAGGTGTGGTGGCATGCACCTGTAGTCCCAGCTACTGAGGAGGCCAAGGTGGGAGGATCGCTTGAGCCTGGGAGGCTGAGGCTACAGTGAAGCATGGTTGTGTCACTGTGTTCCAGTCTGGGTGACAGAGCGAGACTCTATTAAAAAAAAAAAAAAAAAAAAAAAAAAATTCCTCCTGTTAGGTGGGGACTGAAAAAAGAAACAGAAACTTAACTGAACAAGGAAATAGAAGTGTTTGCCATCCAAACTGGCATGAGACAGTGAAGACTACCAAAAGGGAAGGGAGGATTTTCTTGTTTTCTACATTCTTTTATGAATCTCCAGGAACAGAATAATAGAGATGGATGAGGGCATGCCTGGGGGAGCTTCACGGTACAGCCTACACGGTTGAGGGCTGGTTGCTTGAGTGCCTTTATGTTTGCTTCCGGGAAGCATCTGGAACAGATGCTTTTCATGAAATGTGGTCGAGTCAGCTCTGTTGGTCTGGGGCACCATGCACTGTGCAGGTCTTCATCCAGTTCCTTCTTCCTCGGCCTCTGTGGCAGTACGAACCTGAGGTTGTAACCCAAGAGAGGTGAACACAGTGAATGATAAATATTCACAGGTCTGGCCGTGTGGCTCATTCCTATAATCCCAGCACTTTGGGAGGGTGAGGTGGGTGGATCACCTGATGTCAGGAGTGTGAGACCAGCCTGGTCAGCATGGCAAAACCCCCTCTCTACTAAAAATACAAAAATTAGCCAGGTGTGGTGGGGGACACCTGTAGTCCCAGCTATATGGGGGTGCTGAGGCAGGAGAATCGCTTGAACAGGAGGTAGAGGTTGCAGTGAGCTGCAATGGTGCTGCTGCACTCCAGCCTAGGGGATAGAGCGAGACTGTCTCAAAAAAAAAAAAAAAAAATCAGGGATCTTGTACCTCTTATACCTTTAAAAGGTTACATATAATATATCATTTGAGTTAGGAAAAAACTTCTCTGCGTTTTAGCACTTGTCTCTGCCAATTTCTACTTTTTAGAGATGAGATTTTGGAAAAGCTGCTGCCCAGTGAATGCGGGTGAGGGAGCAGTTCTAAGGTTTTGGAAAAGCTGCTACCCAGCGAGTGGGGTGAGGGTGCAGTTGTAAGAGCTCTGACCTCGACCTTCAGTGCATGGGGAGCAGATGCTGCCTGCGCTCCTCTGGGTGCACCCTTTGAGGTTCGCATCCTATTTCTTCTTTCACGGCCGGTCCAGGACCAGTTACAGAAGTGGATCCGCGGTAACGTGAGTGCATGTGCGAACTCTGTTTTCATATTTGACGAGATGGATAAATTGCACCCGGGGATCATTGACGCGATCAAGCCGTTTCTAGACTACTACGAGCAGGTTGACGGAGTGTCTTACCGCAAAGCCATCTTCATCTTCCTCAGGTCAGCGGGAGGTGGTTTCTTAGGGAACACAAGCACCTCATTCTCTCAGTGATAAAATGAGGTCCTGAGCACCATCAGCACTTTATTTACCAGGACAGAAGTGCCTGCTGGGCACAAGGCACTTACCTACTGCTTTCCTTCTCCTTTGCCAGTCTCAGCATGGCACACAGTGTGGGCAGGGGAAATGAACTAAAGAAATAATCACTGATAGCAGGCAATTTTAGCCAGGAATGGTGGCATAGGCCTGTAGTCTCAGCTCCTTGGGAAGTTGAGGCAGGAGGATTGGTTGAGCCAGGAGTTCCAAGTTTGCTTGAGCTGTGATCATGCCACTGCACTCCAGCCTGGGGGACACATCGAGACCCCGACTCTAAAAATGAAACCGAAATGAAAGCAGGTAATTTTATTAACTGCACATGTTGGTTTTTAGGGTTATAAAGGCCTTATCCCAGCTAGTTGTGAAGAAACATTTTAAGTTCCTTGAGGTTAGACACTTTTTTGTCTAGTAGCACTCAGTAAATATTCCTTGGTGAAAAATAGATCTTCAGCCAGGCATGGTGGCTCACGCCTGTAATTCCAGCACTTCGGGAGGCCAAGGTGGGCAGATCACTTGAGGTCAGGAGTTAGAGACAGGCCTGGCCCACATGGTAAAACCCCATCTCTATTAAAAGTACAAAAATTAGCTGGGCATGTTGACACGTCCCTGTAGTCCCAGCTACGCAGGGAGCTGGGGCAGAAGAATCGCTTGAATCCAGGAGGTGGAGGTTGCAGTAAGCCGAGATTGCATCACTGCGCTCCAGCCTGGGTGACAGAGTGAGAAGACTCCATCTCAAAAAAAAAAAAAGAATGGACATTGTGCCTTTAATCCCAGCACTTTGGGAGGCCGAGGCGGGCGGATCACGAGGTCTAGAGATCAAGACCATCCTGGCCAACATGGTGAAACCCCGTCTCCAGTAAAATACAAAAAATTAGCTGGGCATAGTGGTACGTGCCTGTAGTCCCAGCTACTCAGGAGGCTGAGGCAGGGGAATTGCCTGAATTGGGAGGCAGAGGTTGCAGTGAGCCAAGATCGCGCCACTGCACTCCAGCCTGGCGACAGAGCAAGACTCCATCTCAAAAAAAAAAAAAAAGAATAAATCTTCAGGAGGTTCATTTCTTGGTAAGACACAGAAGTCTTGATATGTTATTTTAATCTCTGTTTCTCTGGCAAACTCAGCAATGCAGGCGGGGACCTCATAACTAAGACAGCTCTGGACTTCTGGCGGGCTGGAAGAGAGCGGGAAGACATTCGGCTGAAGGACCTGGAACCTGTGCTGTCTGTCGGAGTCTTCAATAATAAACACAGTGAGTCCACCAGGGCGAAGGAGCCCCTTAACTGTCTGGCAGTGGGCCGTCTTCTCTTTCATTGAGTGTTTCACAAAGCCACAGAATCCCACTGGCCTTGCTGGCTTTGCTAAAGTCGGGAATTTTCTTAGGGCATTCTGTTCTAGAAACCAGTGAGTGAGTGTCCAGCTGAGTCTCACATGGGCTTATTGGACACTGACAGAAAGACGCTCAAGGGGCACGGATGTGAGGAACATGCTGAGGGTTGGGCTCGGAGCTTGTCCAGGTGGTGGTGGCGGTGGGAAACCCAGCTGTGTCTTGTTCTGCAGGTGGCCTGTGGCACAGTGGACTGATCGACAAAAACCTCATTGATTACTTTGTCCCCTTCCTGCCCTTGGAGTACAGACATGTGAAAATGTGTGTGAGGGCCGAGATGAGGGCCCGTGGTTCTGCCGTAGATGAAGACATTGTCTCGAGTGTGGCAGACGAAATGACGCTTTTCCCCAAAGACGAGAAGATCTACTCAGACAAGGGCTGCAAGACTGTGCAGTCACGGCTTGACTTCCACTGAGCTCCTATCCAGATGAGGAAGGAGGCAGCCGGGAGGCTCAGCACACCAGAGGCCTTGCCTTTTGGGAGAACTCTGAAGACCCCTTTGGGGTTTTGCCTGTTTGCACCTTAGATTTTCGGGATATAGAATTTTTTTTTTTTTTCTTTGAGACAGAGTCTTGCTTTGTCATCCAAGCTGGAGTGCGGTGATACAATCCTCAGCTCGCTGCAACCTCCACCTTTCAGTTTGAGTGATTCTCATGCCTCAGCCTCCCGAGTAGCTGGGATTATAGGCATGAGCCACTTCGCCCAGCTGGGATATAGCATCTTAGAGTTGATTTTGGAAAACACGTGAATCTATTGCGTGCATTTATCATTTTGCAAGATGACAGAAGTCCAGCTGTTCTTTGCAGCTAAAGGTGAACTTTTAAAATCCCCTTCACACTTAATGTACTGACTGTGACAGAAGTGCCTGGAAACAGCTGTGCATGGCCGGCCGGCAGTGGTTTGTGACCCAGAGCACCTGCACCTCGGAAGCTGCTGTCAGAACTAAAGGAGTCCAGAGACCTGCTGCAGGCTTGGGGGCACTGGGTTCCTACCAGCCAAAAACATCCTTTTACTCTGTTCCGTTCTTTACACAGAGAGAGTTCACTGACTTGAAGTATATTCAGTTTAAAATCCGGGGTGGAGGTGCACTTGGTGTCTGACAGGAGGACGGGGCGTTCCCGCTGAGCGCTCTTGATCTGGGCTAACCTGTGTGTATGTGGGGCGGGGCCTCCACCTAAGACCTCTGCAGCAGACCTGGACAGACAAGTCCTCCCATCTGTCCGTTGCTCTGGCTGCTATTACAACCCTGGTTGCGGAATCCTTCACCATCTCTCAGCTGGCATCAGCCCCAACCTGCCTTGTGCCATATCTCAGCTTGGCTCACTGCTAGAGTCCCCCCAGCCACATCATCAGAGTTGAATCACAGTGAGACCGTTGGCTTTGAATTTGAGTCCTTGGTTCCCACGGTGAGATGCTTAAGACTTTATACTTGGGTCAGTCCTCTCACTGACATTGTAGAACCAATTGAAATCCTAGGACGCGGTCATCCTGGAGAGATGACACGGGCCCAGGCTGAACAGCCAGCTTGCAGATTCTGCATTGCCAAAGAAGTGAGAGTATTGTGTACTAGGAATGCTGGAGTTTTTGAGGATATGTATTTTTTTAATAATGTTTTTACTTCTGAATCTTAAATAACGGAAGTATAGGACATTGCTTATTTTAATAAGGGATAAGGGAAGGACACAACATGGAATGATTGCTTATTCCCTTCTCAGATACTCTTAAAACCATTTTTTATGTTAAATTTGTGGTAATACATGGTCACAACCGTGGATCAAACAAGGTCAGTCTAAAGTTGTGGCAGGTCCTGGGTGTGACCTGATAGCACCACCCTCTGAGGCAGCGCCAGGCTGGACTGCCCTGATCCCTGGGAAGTGAGACTTAGATTCCAGCCAGTGTGAGTCACTGTACCTGCCATAACCGCAGCACAGCTGCAGACACAATCAGAACAACGTGCAGCATTTTTACATAAAAAGATGGCAGAATTTATGACATGGAAATACCTTATAGGGTGTCACACCTAAGTCTTTAAAAAACCACCAAGGTGTGGCTTACAGTTTTTACTATGTATCCTCAAAGTGGAGCTAAGTTACACTTTTCTAACCTGTTGGGCACCTGGTCCAGAGGAGACAAGATTTTCTCTGTTTACAATGATGCAATAAACACGTGTTCACCACCTTTGGACTGCTGTTGCTGATCTGTAACTTGAAAAGGCCATGGTTGATCATGACCCCGCCTCCCCCAGCCTTGTAAGATGTGGATGGGAGCTTCATTGACCTACTGAATATAAAATAATAATGCCTAGATTTTATCATGTCAAATGTCACTTGCTAACTTTTTTTTTTTTTTTTTTTCTAGTTTATTTGGTACCAAAGATCAGAATGAATTTCAGCAGCACAGCTGTTGAGACTTGCCATAACCTGGACAGGCGGGTGGGTAGTCAGCGAGAAACAGAAGCAGTATTTACCTTAAACACTCTTACCCCCAAACAGAAGTTAAATTAGCTGATGGATATTTCATCAAAGAGATGGACTTCCAACAAATACTTTCTCCCAAAATTAATGGAGGAAATTGAGGTACTGGTAAAGTATGATTCACCTCTGACATCCTGAACCTGAGCCCAGGTGAGGAAACCTAACCGCTGGGTCTCCCTGCCTGAAACTGGTAAATAAATCTGTTATGCTAATCTGATCTCGGCTTAATTACACATAACCTGGTATCATCTCTCATCAGTGAATAGTTAACACTCACCCTCTTTCAAAGGATTGAGGATTAGATTTACTAGAAAGTTCAAACCCGCATCACCATCACCTCACCCACTCCCTTAATTTCTCAACAGGGTACTCAATTCCCAGGAGACGAACTTCCTAGGTCTGGTTCTCAGTCTAATGCAGTTCCTGTTCCACCCCACACTGTCTCATGTACAAAGACAGAACCTTCCAAAATTGTCAGGGGACCCCTGTGTTCCCTAATTAGGGACTTCTGATGCCAGCGCCAGTCTTTGAATGAATGATTAGACCTAATCTGTGAGTCCCAGGGACTTAACAGGACGGCTGCAGCTCGACACCAAGAACTTTCTAACACGTAGAGCCATCTTTAGGTGGCCTGGGCTGCCCTAGGGGAACCCCATGCAGGCTGGGAAGCCATAAGGCAGAGGGATCTTGCATCAGACCTGCAGCTGAGGCCACCAACTTGTCTTCTGTGCCTACTAGAAGTAGTCCCTGCAGCACTCGCAGCAGCTGCCCCAATGGGAGCACAGCCCACATGCAAGGACACAGGCGTGTTGCATAAACAAGGTGTGCTTAGCTTAGTCTACGCCGCCGTTCCTGCTGGCATCTCAGCTGTACTTGAACTCCATGGCTGGGTGTCAGGAGCTCCAAGCACCCCACAATGGAGGGCGACTTCCCAGACCACTGGGCGAGGGACAGAGGCATCCTAGGATCCTCAGAGCCCTGTGAGATTTCGTTTCATTCCAACCTGGATTGACCTGCTAGGTCTTCACTGGCAGCCTCACTTCATAAGGCCTACACCCTCCTCAATAACACACTCACCAATGACACGCAACATTTTATTGTAAAACGGTAGCTATTTGCATTTATAAATAAAGACACCGTTCTCAGCATCCTCAGAAGGGGCAGCTAAGCTTTTTAGGTTTTGGGGATTCTGATTGAACATAACAGAAAATAGTGATAATTTAAGATTTAATATGGCAAAATTCACATAATTTAGAATCCAGCAGAGAGCACATGTGGCTCATTCAGGAATGGATAGTGAAGGGCCACCTTCTGCAACACGAGTGACTGGGAAGTGACAAGCTGCAAATGCTTTTCTAACAATTGTTGACAATGTTGCCAAGATCGTTCCCACAGCTCCCACTGTTGTGAAGGTTAAAACCCTCGGTGAGGCCATCTGAGGCTTATCTGTGGTGCCTAAGGCGTCCTCTTACCTACTTGTTCTTCATCTAAACACTTCATTGCCCCTGGCAGCGCCCGCTGGGACCATCCTGGGACAGAGCTGGCTTGTGCTCCAGCCGCATCCCCAGCGATGCCCTCCTGTATGCCATGCACGTGTGCTTGGGCTTATTTGCAGTAAAGATACATCACAGTATATGCTATAATGACGGGAACTTAAAAAACACAAGGCCAACAACTCAATCTGAGCAGTCTCTCACAATGTTAAAAACCATTTTAAATAAAGTTATCACATTTTCTGTAAAACTTAATCATTCTTTCTTGAAACAGAAACACTTGGAATTAAAACATAATTTTTAAAAAATCATGAGCCCTGCGATGAGTGGGCTGGGAGCTGGCTCCTTCCTTCTCTGAGGGCTCGGGAAGCCTCCTGTCCTTGCCCATGGTCCCAAGATGGCCTGTAGGCACCAGGGATGGAAACCATGTCCGGAGAATTCCTGTCACATCAAACAGGAAACATTCCCTTGAGTCCTCCTCAGGGAAACGAGCAGGGGGCGGAGGCATGGGAAGGACTGAGTGGAGTTTCCTCTCCAACTCCAGGTGGTAACTCTGGCTGTCAATCATGGCTGTCAATCATCGTAGTAATAATCTAACTTGGTGAACACGGTTTTGCAGCCTTTATCTGAGAAAACTCTCTCCTCTTTGGGGAAAAATGTCATCTCCTCAGCCACTCTGCTTACAATGTCTTCATCAATGTCATAGCCTCGGGACTGCATTTCGACTCTGATACACATTTTTAGATGTTTGTATTCCAGGGGAAGGAAGGGAACAAAATAATCAATGAGGTTCCGGTCAATTAAACTGCTGTGCCAGAAGCCACCTGGGAAGAAAAAACAAGGTGCTGTTCATCCACATCCACCTGCGTACCCTATACGTTTCTTCTGGGGCTCACTCACCCACCCCACCCACACATGTCTACTGGAGGTCACCCACCTACACATCACTGTCCCACACACATCTACGAGGGGTCACCCACCCTCCCCACACACACCTACTGGGGGTCACCCACCCTCCCATCCATTCCACACACATCTACTGGGTGTGCCCTCTCCCTTATGAAGCTCCGGAGCCAATGAGGAGCAGATGTTAACAGGCACCTGCACACTGAGATGCTTCTGTGACAGAGTGGAAAGGGACACCCTCTTTACACAACAGCTGGGGGAGGCCTCCCAAGGTGTGACTTAGAGATGGGAGGTGGGAAAGAAGGTGACGAGCCCAGGGTCCTGGGGCCCAGGAATAAGCAGAGGCGCGGAGTAGGGAGGCAGAGCTCCACAGAAAGCAGAGCAGGAAGAGTTCCGGGAAGGACTCTACCAGCCACACCCCCTTATTTGGGAAAATTTTGACTCTCCTGGAGTTTCAGCAGCTGGACTAGCAACAAGGTAGAAGCCTGCTGCTACTGCCACAGTGCCCAACCCCTACAGAGCATGTGGGCACCAAAACTAGCCTCAGGACTGCTGAGCCCACACTGGGCTCCCCGTGAAGGCCTGGCCTCGGCCATGTTTTCTCCCGAGTGAGGACAGGCTCTGCACCTGTCCGTCTACTACTCCTGCGCTCCTGGCCTGGAACTCCTGACCCAAGACACTCGCTTCCAGCCCCAGATGACACACACACTGCATCGTACACCAGCCCATGTGTGTCTTCCCGTGAGCTGTTTCCCTTCCGCTCTGCCAGGTAATTCCGGGGCTCAGTCCCCAACCCAAGCTCCTCCTCAATCACTGGGTTAATGCTTTTCATGCCCAACAGTGCTTTGCACACAACTGGTGCTCAGTAAATGTGTGGCTGACTGGATAGAGCGCAGCCTGTGGCCAGGGAAAGAACAGAATCAACCACTGAACAGGGACAAGGGGCAGTCTCACTATCACGAGCTCATGTGGGAGGCTCATTCTCGGAGGCCTGCTCTGTGCCAGGCATGCCCTGGGCCTGGGGACACAGCTGAGGGCAGCCGGCCGTCACGGCTTTCCCACTCTAGGGCAGGAGACACCCGACAATTGTGCCAGGAAACAATCTCAGATGGTGCTGGGAGCAGCGAATGACACACAGAATAGACATGGAGGGCAGGAGTCGAGGGCCAGGTGCTCCCGTGAAGCCGGGCTGGGCAGGACCTCAGGGAAGTGCCCCAACAACTAGGACCCAGCCACACAGAGTGAGGAGTGTTGGCAGAACAGGTGACCTCAGGCAGCCCTGAGACTTTACAAGCATCTCCTGAGGACTCCCAGGTTTGCCCTACTAGCCTGAAGGCCTCCCTGGAGCTCTGCTGCTCTGCTCTGATGCCCCAGATGCCATTGTCCACCAAGCTCATCCATCCTTCCCGCTGTCACTTCCCTTCCATGGCAGGGCCACCCTTCCCATCACTCAAGCCAGGTCCTTCGTTCTTCTCTCATTCCCACATACAATTCTGCAGGAGGTCTTACAGGTTCTACCTTCAAAACACACCCAGAACCCGACTGTGTCTCTCCACCTATCACTGCTTCCATGCTGGGCTCCCTGCCCCTGTGACTGTGGGTCTGTCCTCTACCCAGTGGCCAGCAAGGTCCTGTGAAGGCCCCATCAGATCACAGCACCGCCTGCCCCAGACGCTGCAGGCCTCTCTCTTCCACTTGGAATAAAAACCAAGGCTCACATGGCCCACAATGCTTTCCACGGTCTCTATCTCCACCCCAAATCCAACCTCTTCTATCACCTCCTGTTCCCCTCCTGTTATCCTGGACCAGTCACAGTGACCCAAGCACAGGCCTCCCTCAGGCCTCTGGAGGTGCTGCTGGCTCTGGGGAATGCTTTTCCCTCAGACATCCATATGGCTCACTCCCTCGGGTCAGCCCAAATGCCACCCTCAAAGGGAGCTTTCCCTGACCACTCTATTAAAGTAGAGCCCATCCTTACTCTGTACCCCAAAGCCTTTCTTTTTTTTTTTTTTTTAAAAAAGACGGGGTTTCAACATGTTGGTCAGGCTGGTCTTGAACTCCCAACCTCAGGGGATTCGCCCGCTTTGGCCTCCAAAGTGTTTGGATTATAGGTGTGAGCCACCATGCCCAGCCTCCAAAGCCTTTCTTGATTTTTACCCCTCCTAGCCCTGAGGGGAAAGATATGTATGTTTATGTGTGTCCATGTGTGGTGTGCATATGTATTGCATGTACACACACATGAACACATTAAATACATAAACATATGTATCCCCAACCATCTGATACTCTCTTTTCTCTTTTTCTCATTTCTTTCTCTCTCTTTTTTTTTTTCTGACAGGGTCTTGCTGTGTAGGCAAGCTAGAGTGCAATGGCATGGTCTTGCCTCACTGCAACCTCCATCTCCCAGATTCAAGCAATTCTCCTACCTCGGCCTCCTGAGTAGCTGGGATGACAGGCACTCGCTGCCGCCACACCCTACTAATTCTTGTATTTTTATTAGAGACGCAGTTACACCATGTTGGCCCAGGCTGGTCTTGAGCTCCGGACCTCACGATCCGCCTGCCTTAACCTCCCAAAGTGCTGGAATTACAGGCATGAGCCACTGCACCCGGCCCATTTTCTTTCTTTCTTATCACTAGGATGTAAGATCTGTAAGGGCAAGGAATTCTTTTATTTTCTTTGAGATGGAGTCTCACTTTTGTCGCCCAGGCTGGAGTACAATGGCACAATCTCGGGTCACTGCATCCTCTGCCTCCCAGGTTCAAGCGATTCTCCAGCCGTAGCCTCCCGTGTAGCTGGGATTACAGGCATGTGCTACCATGCCTGACTAATTTTTGTACTTTTAGTAGAGACGGGGTTTCTCCATGTTGGTCAGGCTGGTCTCGAACTCCCAACCTCAGGTGATTCATATGCTTTGGCCTCCCAAAGTGCTGGGATTACAGGCATAAGCCACTGCACCTGGCCTAAGGGCAAGAATTTCTGTGTTTGTTCATGGCTATCCCCAGTCCTAGGTGCGATGCCTGGCACCTACCAGATGCTCCACATGCGTTTGCTGAATGAGTGTTCAGCCATCTACCTCAGGCCAGTCGGTCTGTGGGCCAGGGCTGCCCGACTCCCAAGTCTGCACTCCCGAATGCCATGTAACCTCCACTGAGTGGGTTCTAGGCCACTGGCCTCATCCACCTCAGCGTGAGGCTACGGTTTCTGCTGCATGTGTGCATGGATTCTGGCAAGCCAAGAAACTATCCAACATGTTACAAAATACTTGTCTTACCTCAGTAGTACTCCACTTGCACAAACTGACACACAGTGCCCCACACTGTTCACTAACTGTAGCATGAACTTCCTGGCAAGTCTGTTTCAGATGCGCCCTTCTGTTCTGTCATCTCCAGAACCTTAGGAGCAAAGACTTGAATAGCCCTGTACAACCCACGAGTCTCAGCCAGTGAGTCAGCCTCCATCAAGCTGGCTTTCCATCTCCCTGGGTTCAAGGTCAAAGGTCTCGTAAGATTCCCAGGCTGTCTGGCCCTGGGCAAACTGCCATGTATCTCTGAGTCTCAGTCTCTACCCTACAAGGTATGGGGAAGACTGAGTGAAACCCACAGGCACAGTGCTTCACACGGCGCCCAGTACAAAGGGTCCGGCCACGATTTGGCTGTTGCTCTTGGGCAATGCAGAGAAAGGGAGGAACTAACAGGTCATCCCCCCACTTGAGCTGCCCACGGCAGCCTTCCTTGCTCAACCACTGGCTCTTGCTTCTACAAAGAAAATCATGTAGCTGAAGAAAATGGGGAAACTGACTGGGTGTGGTGGCTCACGCCTGTAATCCCAGCACTTTGGGAGGCCGAGATGGGCAGATAACCTGAAGTCCGTAATTCAAGACCAGGCTGGCTAACATGGTGAAACCCTATTTCTACTAAAAATACAAAAATTAGCCAGGTGTGGTGGCAGGCGCCTGTAATCCCCGCTACTCAGCAGGCTGAGGTGGAAGTATCACTTGAACCTGGGACGTGGAGGTTGCAATGACCCAAGATAGCACCACTGCACTCAAGCCTGGGCAACAAGAGCAAAACTCTATCTCAAAAAAAAAAAAAAAAAAAAAAAAAAAAGGGAGGGGAGAACTACTCTTCAAGATCTCAATGATCAACAATTTCCCTCATTACTTAAAATAGCAGACCAGGTGTCATAGCTCATGCCTATAATTTCAGCACTTTGGGAAGCTGAGGCAGGAGGATCACTTGAGTCCAGGAAGTGAAGACCAGCCTGGGCAACACAGGAAGACCCTGTCTCTACAAAAAAGATGGTGGCACAAGCCTGTGGTTCCACTTACATGGGCGGCTGAGGATGGAGGTTTGCTTGAGCCTAGGAGGTCGACTCCAGTGAACTGAGATCACACCATGGCACTCCAGCCTGAGTGACAGAGCAAGATCCTATCTCAAAAAATAAGCTGGGTGCAGTGGCTCAACCCTGTAATGCCAGCAATTTTGGGAGGCCAAGGCAGGCAGATCACCTGAGGTCAAGAGTTCAAGACCAGCATGGCCAACATGACAAGACCCCGTTTGTACTAAAAATATAAATACTAGCCGGACATGGTGGTGTGCACCTGTAACCCCAGCTACAAGGGAGACTGAGGCTCAAGAATTGCTGGAACACAGCCAGAGGTTGCAGTGAGCCGAGATCAAGCCACTGCATTCCAGTCTCAGCGATAGTGAAACTGTCTCCAAAAAAATAAAAATAAAACAGCACTTTTCAAACATCAGTGTTCATAAAAGCTACCTGGAGTTTGTCAACAAAGATTCCCCTCACGAGTTCTGACTCGGAAGGGGACTGAGAATGTACATTTCCACCCAGCTCCCAGGTGATGGTGACAATGACCCTAACACTTTTACAATTAGGGTGCAGGATTAGGAACGAGATGGGACTGGCGGTGGACGGCCCTACTCACTGTTTTTGTTATTGAAAACCGACACAGACAAGGCATGTTCAATGTCTTTGAGCTTGATGTCTTCCCTCTGCTTTCCACTCCTCCAGAAATCTAAAGCCACGTCTGTGATCCTTTCTGCTCCAGCATTGCTGTAAAACAGTTCCAGTGGGTAAGGACGGGGTTTTCTCCCAGAGCTCAGAAGCTCGGGCTCGGGCTCGGGGCCCATCTATCATGTCCTAGCCCTGACCTTACCTGAGAAATATGAAGATGGCTTTCTGGTAGGAAACTCCATCCACCAGGTCATAGTAGTCAAGGAAAGGCTTGATAGCATCTATGAGGCCTGCATGCATCTTATCCATTTCATCGAATATGAAGATGGACCTCGCACAGGCACTCACGTTGCCTCGAATCCACAACTGTAACTGGTCCTGAATTAGAAGGGGAAAAAGCCAACACAAAGTTCTCAGCCAGGGCCATCGGGCAGCTCCTTCTACCACTGAGAGCCACAGCTTCACTTACAGACCACTGTGCCCTCGGCACCAAGAACTTCACATGTGCAAAATCTTCTCTGTTCCTAACATTTCCATGGAGTGGGCACTCTCATACACATTTCACAGATGAGAGGACTGAGGCACAGAGAGAGCTTACACCACTTGCCCAAGACATAAAATGAGTACGTGGCAGAGCTGGGACCTGAACCCAGTCCTGCCAGATGCCAAAGCCTGACATTTTGATTCCTGCGCTGCGAGACACCACATGGATGCTGAGAGCTGCTGCTCTTTTGTCACCAAAGAGGCCATGTGGAATGTCATGAGGATACTGATTCTTATTTAAAAAGGGGGTGGGGCTGGGCGTGATGGCTCACGCCTGTAATCCCAGCACTTTGGGAGGCTGAGGCAGGCGGATCAGTTGAGGTCAGGGGTTCGAGACCAGCCTGGCCAATGTGGTAAAACCCCCTCTACTAAAAATACAAAAATTAGCTGGGCATGGTGGCAGGCACCTGTAATCCCAGGTACTCCAGAGGCTGAGGCTTGAGAATCACCTGAACCCGGGAGGCGGAGGTTGTACTGAGCTGAGATTGCCGCACTGCACTCCAGCCTGAGTGACAGAGCAAGACCTCATCTCAAAAAATAAAAATAAAAAAATAATAAATAAATAAAATAAACAAGGATTCACTCAGACCTGTTAAGCTCCAGCAGCAAAGGTTTTCCCACTCTGGTGACCTAATTTATATGTGACAATAGGGAACACGTACTGAGCGCTCACTATGGGCATGACAATATTCTAAGCATTGTTCATATATATATTTTTTGAGACAGGGTCTCACTCTGTTGCCAGGCTGCAGTGCAGTGGCATGATCTTGGCTCACTGCAACCTCCGCCTCCCAGGTTCCAGTGATTCCCTTGCCTCAGCCTCCTGAGCAGCTGGGATTACAGGCGGCTGCCACCACACCCAACTAATTTTTGTATTTTTGTAGAGACGGGGTTTCACCATGTTGGCCAGGCTGGTCTTGAACCCTTGACCTCAAATGATCCCCCTGCCTTGGCCTCCCAAAGTGCTGGAATTACATGCGTGAGCCACCACACCTGGCCTGTTCGTAAAACATTTTACTGTCGTGGTAGTTACTGCTGTGCTCCTTTTACAAATGAGGAAACTGAGGCACAAACAAGTGAAGTAACTTGCCCAAAGACACAGTTATTGTTAGTGAAGCCTCAGTTCTAAGATGACCAACTCATCCTGATTTGTCTAGAATGGTTCCTGTTTGTTTGGGACAGAGTCGCTCTGTCGCCCAGGCCGGAGTGCAGTGGCTCTGTGCTCACTGCAGCCTCAACCTGCCAGGTTCAAGCCATCCTCCTGCCTCAGCCCCTCAAGTAAGTGGGACTACAGGTGCATGCCACCATGCCTGAATAGATTTTTTGTATTTTTTTTAGTAGAGATGGGATTTTACCATGTTGCCCAAGCTGGTCTAGAACTCCTGAGCTCAAGTCATAAGCCTGTTTCAGCTTCCCACGGTGCTAGAATTATAGGGGTGAGCCACCACATCCGTAGAATGTGCCCGTTTTAGTACAGAACCACTAGACAGTGGGTGACCCACCTGCTCACCCAGACAGAAGGGAAAACCGTGTCCTGGGGCAGTGGCTCATGCCTGTAATCCCAGCACTTTCAGAGGCTGAGACAGGCGGATCACCTGAGGTTAGGAATGCAAGACCAGCCTGACCAACATGGAGAAAACTCATCTCTACTAAAAATACAAAATTAGCCAGGCATGGTGGTGCATGCCTGTAATCCCAGCTACTCAGGAGGCTGAGGCAGGAGAATCACTTGAACCCAGTAGGCAGAGGTTATGGTGAGCCGAGATCGTGCCACTGCACTCCAGCCTGAGTAACAAGAGCGAGACTCTATCAAAAAAAAAGAGAGAGAGAGAGAAAGAAAAATGTGTCCACACTTTCCCCGTGAAGAGTCGGATAAATAACTGATTGTGGCCGGGTGCAGTGGTTCATGCCTGTAATCCCAGCACTTTGGGAGGCTGAGGCAGGTGGAACACCTGAGGTCAGGGGTTCAGGACCAGCCTGGCCAACATGGTGAAACCCCTTCTCTACTAAAAATACAAAAATTATCTGGGTGTGGTGGCAGGTGCCTGTAATCCCAGCTACTTGGGAGGCTGAGGCAGAAGAAGAGCTTGAATCCAGGAGGCAGAGTTTTCGGTGAGCCAAGATCGCACCACTGCACTCCAAGCTCAGCCACACAAGATCTCAGTCTCAAATAAAATAAAATAAAAAACTGACTGTTTTGCCCATCTTGCAGGTCTGTTACAAGGATCTACAAGGCAACAGTTAACATCTATTCGTAACATACACCAGGCACATGTTACACACTTGACAGACAGAGCTCCCTGGATTGTTACAAGCAACACTTTGTAAGTCAGAACGTGAGTCTCAGATGAGGCAACTTTCCCAGGACTATGGAGCTAGGAAAGTTAGGACTCAAATCCAGGTGTGTCTGCTACCAAAGCCCAAGCTGCTGATCAGTGAGTTCAACCATAAAAGCAGTTTGCAGCTGGGTGAGGTGGCTCACGCCTATAATCGTAGCACTTTGGGAGGCTGAGGTGAGCAGATCACTTGAGGTCAGGAGTTCAAGACCAACCTGGCCAACATGGAAAACCCTGCCTCTACTAAAAATACAAAAATTAGCCGGGTGTGGTGGTGCACATCTGCAGTCACAGCTACTTGAGACGATGAGGCAGGAGAATCACTAGAACTTGGAAGGCGGAGGTTGCAGTGAGTCAAGATGGCATCACCCCACTCCAGCCTGGATAATAGAGTGAGACCCTGTCTCAAAGGAAAAAAAAAAAAAAAAGCAGTTTAGAGGCAGTAGGTTCAACAAACTTAAGAATTGTTATGTATGTCTCCTCTTTCACAAAATAAATGAGATGTGGCCGGGCATGGTGGCTCACGTCTGTAATCCCAGCACTTTAGGAAGCCGAGGTCGGGGGGATCACCTGAGGTCAGGAGTTCAAGACAAGCCTGGCCAAGATGGTGAAACCCTGTCTCTTCTAAAATTACAAAAATTAGCAAGGCGTGGTGGTGCACGCCTGTAATCCCAGCACTTTAGGAAGCCGAGGTGGGGGGATCACCTGAGGTCAGGAGTTCCAGACCAGCCTGGCCAACTTGGCAAAACCCCATCTCCACTAAAAATACAAGAGTTAGCTGGGTGTGGTGGCACATGCCTGTAGTCCCAGCTACTCGTGAGGCTAAGGTAAGAGAACTGCTTGAACCGGGAGGTGGAGGTTGCAATGAGCTGAGATCAGGCCACTGCACTCCAGCCTGGGTGACAAGAATGAAACTCCATCTCACAACAAAAAAAAAAGAAAAGAAAAAGAAAGAAAAGGAGTGAGATGTGATGATTTCTAAGATGGATCTGATCACGTCCACCTCTAAAATTCCATGACCGTACATACTCACTGGACCTATTTCCAGAACTCACCACAAAGCTTTGATGGTGTTAACTGCTCCGTGCAGCCCAAACTCTTTGTAATTTCTACACCTTTCAAAGGGGAACTGAGACGTGAACCATTTTCAGGACTCACTCATTTCAACACGGAATTCCCAAATCTCATCCTACAACAAAGAGATCCCAAACCCTAAGACATCCAGGAAAGGGTCCCAGACTTCCATCCTTGCCTTGTACAAGGTGATGTTTGAGGCGTGTGGAAAGTGCAGTGTGGCCACAAACAGGTGGACATAGTCACTGTTGAGGCCACCCTCGTAAATATTCTCCGCGATGATCTTGCTGACGAAATTTTTGCCGGTGCCGGTCCACCCATGCAGGGAGAGGGTGAGAGGTTTCTTGGGCTTTGGGTTGTTTATGAAACCAAATACAGCATTTAAGATGATTTTCTTTGCAAGATGCTGTCCAAAGAGCTTGTTGTCCAGATCCTTCTGCAGCGCTGGAAAGACAAAGGCAATCGGGAGCGGGGAAGAAACAGTGGCAAAATGTAGCCACATCTACAGCCCATGAGAAAGCCAGCAAAGCCGCCGAGGCGCTCTTCAAGCACCTTGTGAAATCTCAAGCACTGCGGGCTGTAAGCTCCTGGTCCAGTGGGGACGGCGGTCCAGGGAGCCCTCCCTTTGCTGGTCCTGCCTATTCTAAAGCCCTGGCCCGGCTCCTTCCCGAAAAGGGCCTCGGTGCCAATGCCACAGCCACCAGTTTGCACCCCTAACTCCAGTGCTGCTCCTCCCACCCCAAGGCAGAGAGAGGAAAGGAGGCAGTTTGGCCGCTCCTGTTGGCTCCAGAAGAGTCCTCGCCATCTCTCCTGTCTCCCGCTAGGCTAGAAAAGAGGCAGAACCCTGTTCGGAGGGAGGTTACCACCGGTTCCCCCCTGCCCAGCTTGGCGCGAAGCAGCCCGACCTGCAGCCCGACCTGCAGCCCGGCTCCTCGGGTCACCGACTGAAGTCCGGCCCGTCTGTGGTCGTGGCCAAGGAGCCGGGCCTCACCCTGCAGGCGGGCCGCTCGGCTTCCGGGGTCCGGCCCCCGTGGACTCAGCTCTGCCCAGGCCCGGCCGTCCTGGGATTTGACCCCCTACCCCGGCCGGGCCCTAGTGCCATCCCCCATCCCCCGGCCTCCCTCCCCTGGTCCTGGCCTGGCCCTAGTGCCATCGCCCAGTCCCAGCCTCCAGCACCCTCCCCATCCTACCCTCCCGGCTGAGGCTCCGCTTCTGGCCGCAGCACTCGGCGAAGAGGCAGTAGAGACGCGGGTAGATGTAGCCGGTGAGGACGCCGGCCAGGGCCAGTCCCAGGCTGATGGGCTCTACCGCCTGCACCACGGACGGCGCCAGCAGCAGCAGGCCCAGCGCGGCCCGGCCCAGCTTCATGCCCGGACCCGCGCCGCTCCGCGCGTTCTGGCGCCGACCGCGCACTAGTGCCGCCGCCGGACCCGCGCTTCCGGTTCCTCCTGCCGCGGAGGCCATCTTTCTTCAGGGCAGCCCTCCTACCGACGCCGGCGGCCGCCATCTTTGTTCGGGACAAAGCCTTGTTTTGCTTCCGGAAGGTCGGTTCAGCACCGCCCCTGTCGGCCACGTGTTTTTGTTTGTCTGTTTAAAGTAATCGATGTTATTTTTGTGGGCGTGGTGGCTCACGCCTGTAATCCAGCCCTTTGGGAGGCTGAGGCCGGTGGCGGGTGGATCGCCTGAGGTCAGGAATTCCAGACCGGCCTGACCAACATGGTGAAACCACGTCTCTACTAAAAATATAAAATTATCCGGTGTGGTGGTGTGCACCTGTAGTTCCAGCTACTGGGGAGGCTGACGCATGAGAATAGCTTGAACCTGGGAGGCGTAGGTTGCAGTGAGCTGAGATCGCACCACTGTATTCCGGCCTGGGCGACAGAGTGAGTCTCTGTTACCCCACCCCCCAAAAAATGTAATGGACTTTATTTTTTAGAACAGATTTACAGAAAAATTGAGAAAATTGTACAGAGAGTTCCCATGTGCCACCTCTCCCTGCAATTTCCCGTTACTAAGATCTTACATTGTTAGTGTGCTACATTTGTTACAATTAATGAAGCACTGTTTTTCTGTTATTAACTAAAGTGTACAGTTTATTCGGATTTCCTTCCTTTTACTTAATGCCTTTTTCTGCTCCAGGTTTGTGTTGAAAACCGCTGGGTTTGGCCGGGCGCGGTGGCTCACGCCTGTAATCCCAGCACTTTGGGAGGCCGAGGCGGGTGGATCACGAGGTCAAGAGATCGAGACCATCCTGGTCAACGTGGTGAAACCCCGTCTCTACTAAAAATACAAAAATTAGCTGGGCGTGGTGGCACGTGCCTGTAGTCCCAGCTACTCGGGAGGCTGAGGCAGGAGAATTGC
>PVKV010020568.1:0-15938 GCA_004027835.1 Alouatta palliata | reverse complement strand
GAAAAACGCTGGGTTTGAATGAAGAGAACTTCCAAACAGGCTTTGTGTGAGCAACATGGCTGTTTATTCACCTGTGTACAGGTGGGCTAAGGCCGAAAAGGACATTAGCAAAGGGCAGTGGGATAGGAGTTGGTTTTATAGGTTTGGGTTTTATAGAGTTGGTTTTATATAGTTTGGTTTTTGAGGGGGGCGGGGGTGTTGCAGGGTAAGTTCAGTTACAGTGGTTGGGGGTAGAGGCAAGGGAGTATACATGACCACAAATTCAGTTACAATGGCAGGGTTGGGTGAGAGGTATTTACATTATTATAAGAATAGTTAAGATGGCAGGGTTGGGTGAGGGGCTTGTCCGGGGAAGCTCTGCTGCAGGGCGATCAGGGACAATGGCGAATGCAGGCTGCGGGTGGGAGACTTCAGCCCAGGCAAGCAGGACTCAGAGTTTCAGGCTCCAGGCTTGCATATGGAGTCCTGACAGTTTCCATTCAGGATACTACGTTACATTTAGTTGTCGTGTCTTAGACTCCTGTTAGTGACAGTGTCTCAGCCATTTATTTATTTTTATTTTTTATCTGTATTGCAGTGGTGTGGTCTCAGCTCACTGTAACCTCTGGCTCCCGGGTTCAAGCGATTCTCCTGCCTCAGCCTCCCGAGTAGCTGGGATTACAAGCACACACCACCACGCCTGGCTAATTTTTGTATTTTTAGTACATGTGGGGTTTCATCATGTTCCCCAGGCTGGTCTTGATCTCCTGACCTCGTGATCCACCCACCTTGGTCTCCCGAAGGGCTGGGATTACAGGCGTGAGCCACCATGCCCGGCCTCTGCCTTTTATTTTTGATAACCTTGATAGTTTGAGTACTGGCCACATCTTTGGTAGGCTGGCCCTCTATTGGAATCTGATGTTTTTCTCAGGATTAGACTAGCATTATGGGGTTTTGGAAGGAAGATCACAGAGGTAAAGTGCTATGCTCAACTCATCCTACCAAGGGAGGGTTCTTACCGCCAATATTACTTATCACTGTTGGTGCTGACTTGATCACTTGACTGAGGTAGTGTTTGTCAAGTCTCCCCACTGTACACTTCCTCTTCTCCCCTCCGCTGTATACTGTACTCTTTGGAAGGACGTCCCCATGTGTGGGAAGAGATGGCCAGGGGCAGACCTGTGTTACTTACAGTTAAATGATTACAAGTTTGCTTTGCTTTTTATACACTGAGATTTGCGCCACAGATCACATCCAAACTATGCTGCGGTAAAATAAAAGCAGAGATCAAGCGGCAGCAGGAGGCCTGTGGTAAAGACCGTCTGAGAACGCCCTAGAACTGGGGAACACTGCGGTGTGGCTGCAGAGCAGGAAAAACTGCTTTGGTCCAACATATCTTCCCAACATAGAGTTTGTTTAAGGATCTCATAAAGGGAGCTTATGCAAAAGACTCTGGGAAGGAAATGCAATAGCTGCTCTTAAGACTCGGGAGCGTCTTCGCAGATGGGTGCTAGTAAGGTGGGAAAGCCTTGCAGGGCAGGGACACCAGAACCACAGGCTGTATGTTCTCAGAATATGGAGCAATTCCGATTGCTCTGTGTCCACAATGCTGGGGAGATAAAAGCCCTTTGATGCACTGGGTGTGGTCAGATCTTATGGCGCCTTATCCGCTGCACCTCTCTTGCCAGAACACCTGGGTAGACAATGGGTGGTAAAGTCTGTGTCCTTAGTTAGCATGCTGTTGAATGCTGCAGACACGTGCTCTTCCTCCAGCTATCTTCCTCCTCAGCCCCCCTCCCCACAGCCTGCAAGATTAACAAGATACCTAATAAAAGCGCTCGGAGCCCAGAGCTCGATGCCAACACAGATCGCCCCACAAGGGTACGTTGGACCCCTGGACCCACGCTTTAAAATTCTATCCTTGTCTTTGTTTCTCATTCCCTCGTCACTGCCGGGACACGGGGCACCCACGCACAGGGTTGGGCTGGTTCCCAGCATCGCAGATGAGAAAACTGAGGCTAAGAGTGAAAAGATCTGTCCAAGGCTACAATTGGTAAGCTGTGAGCTGGGCTCAGATCCCACTCCTGGGCCAAACCACTGTAACCACAATTCCTGCTCTAACTGGTTACTGCAGAAGTCAGCCGATCTGCTCTGTCCTCTTCCAGACCCATGTGGATGCGTCAGGAAAAATGAGGGCATAGGTAAGAAGGTACATGACAGTTAGCAGGTTGCAGCATGTCTATGACTTTTGAAATGAGAAAACCCGTCCTAGTAATTCAGCTTGTCATTTGCACTACCCAAATCCTGAGCTTTGACAACATTCCCTGACGTTCGTATGAGGAAACATAATACAAACAATAAGGTTGGACTCGTTTTGTATTTAATAATTAAATTGTAATAGTAATAAGAAACATAGTTTTTGCTCTTTCTTTTTTAATGAAAACAAGTAGTTTTGTAAAAGTCAGAAAACACCAGTATCCTTCTCATCTCATCCTAGATTTTTCTGTCAGCTGGACTCACTGTAATCAATGGAGGCAGCATTTCTGAGCCCATCCCAGATATGTGAAAGCAGAAGACATGATGCATATATAATAATAATGAAAGCACAATCTAAAGGATATTATCACACCATGAACAGTTTCTTCCTGATCCAGAGCAAATATTAAGAGAAAGTCAATATATTTAAAAACAAGATTTAATAATGCTCACAAGAATAGAGTTTGCCCCCAGGTGGAAAATTACATATTGTTTTGTTTCAAAAAGTTATAAATTTCGTGCTTGAAAAATCCAGCAGGTAAGCAGAAAGACTAATAGAGTCTGTTTCCAGAACTGTCTGCTGGCAAATGAGCATGCTCTGTCCAGGAAGCCATTTCTCATGGGAGGGATGTAGGGAGAGGAAGGCCATATTTACAGCCCACTCTGCACAGCTCAGTACCGCCGATTCATCTTCTTGAACTTCTCATAATGATAGTCATCCGTTGCCTTCTCGTTAGCAGGACGCTTACGGTTAGGAGGGGACCCTGAGAAGGAAAGAACAGAAAAGGTGGTTTGCTATGCTGGAACCCAATGCTAGATTTTACTCCACGCAGGAAAGGACTGTTTCCTTTCCCACAGGAGCCCCAGTGCCTAACCCAGTGAACAGAGTAGGGCCTCAGTAGATACCTTTATTCTTTTTTGAGACTGAGTCTCGCCCTGTCGCCCAGGCTAGAGTGTAATGGCACGATCTCAGCTCACTGCAACCTCCACCTCCCAGGTTCAAGTGATTCTCCTGCCTCGGCCTCCCAAGTAGCTGGGATTACAAGCACCTGCCACCATGCCCGGCTGATTTTTATATTTTTAGTAGCAACAAGGTTTTACCATGTTGGCCATGCTGGTCTCGAACTTCTGACCTCAGGTGATCTGCCTGCCTCAGTCTCCCAAAGTGCTGGGATTACAGGCGTGAGCCACTGCGCCAGGCCGATACTTTTTTTTTTTTTTGAGATGGCATCTTGCTCTGTTGCCCAGGCTGGAGTGCAGTGGGGCAATGGAATGCAGTGAGACTGAAGTCTCAGTCTCCCAGGTTCAAGCAATTCTCCTACCTCAGCCTCCCGAGTAGCTGGGATTACAGGCATGTGCCACCATAGCTGGCTAATTTTTTTAATTTTTAGTAGAGACGGGGTTTCACCATGTTGGCCAAGCTGGTCTTGAACTCCTGACCTCAGGTGATCCGCACACCTCAGCCTCCCAAAGTGCTAGGATTACCGGTGTGAGGCACTGTGCCCGGCCGATACGTTTTTTTTCTTTTAAAAAAAAGATGTGGTCTCTCTGTCACCCAGGCTGGAGTGCAACGGTCCAGTCATAGCTCACTGCAGCCTTGAACTCTTAGTCTCAAGTGATCCTCCTGCCCCAGCTTCCCCAGCAGCTGAGACCACAAGTGTGCGCTACCGCACCCAGCTAACTTTATGAGTAGCTTTTAATTTATTTGTCCTTATTCAAATTTTCTAACTTTTGAGTCTCTGCTGTGCTTGAGAATATGAGACAGTAAGCTTGACAGCAAATTCTCAGAGCAATCCTAAGAGGTAGGTTCTAATAGGATTCCCATTTTATAGATGAGGAAACTGAGGCTTAGAAAGGGGAAGGCACACAGCCATGGTCCAGATGCCTCGGTTCCAATGCCAAGTTGTGCCCTGCCCCCGCTGCACCCTGCCTCCATGGGCCCCCACAGCACTGAGCACTCCAGGCAACCCTGATGCCTTTGCTGCACTCACGCTCAGGCTCTGGCTTCTCCGTGTCGCCTACTCTCAAGGGCCGGGCTTTGGGCTCTTCTTTGTTTCTCCGTATGGGTGCGTTGAGCTCCTCATGATAAACTGAACCAAAAGAGACCAAGGGACATGTCAGACAGAACATGAGGTTCCTAGGGACCTCAACCCAAACAGGGGAGCGAGGGCAACACTGCTCTCCCTGAGGGGCTTACATCTGTTGTGCTGCACATAATTCACAGCCATGTTGGTAGGCACGAAGGAGGTCTCGCTGTCTTTCTTCTTGTTCTGCTGCTCTGCCAGCAGACGGGCCTTGGCATCCTCCGTGGAAATGATATTTTTTATTTTAGCACTGTAGAGAGAAAGAAACCACACCACTTCTAAGATCATAGCACCTTACTGCTCAGACAGAAATGAGCATTGAGGCTGGCAGCCCAGCCCCACGATAAGAAAATCATGTGTCCTGGGGCACAGCTCTCCAGTTTACCAAGCGCACTTGTAGTCCCATTCTCACACCATCAGAGAACCAGAGTTACTCTGCTCTTCTGATCAAGAGCAAATTGAGCTTCAGAGGAGTAAAATGCCTCAGGCATTCTGGGTAAAGATCACTTTACCTCTGTGATCTTCCTTCCAAAACCCTTAACACTAGTCTCATCCTGAGAAAAACGTCAAATTCCAATAGCGGGCCAGCCTACCAAAGATTTGGCTAGTACTCCTCAAACCATCACGGTTATCAAAAACTTTTTCTGGCTCAAAGTTTGCAAGGCCAGAAAAGAGCCCAGAAGCCTTCCAGCTTTTGACTAAAAGATGGTTCTGACAACTGTAGTTCTCCTGTGACAATCCCCTTTTAAAGTAGATACTTTGTAGTTAAAATGAAAGAAGGATCATGGCGAGAAGGGATGGGTGGGCCTTTAACATGGCTCCTGCTAGAAGAAAACAGAATAAAGGGCCTGATCCAGCTGAACAGCTGTCAACAGAGGCTAAAGAACCACTTTTGCTTTCAGCAGTCAGGGACCCTTACTACTCTGACCGAGCCTTCAGCGAAACTTCTAGCAACAACCTGCCAGAGACGGTCTCGTTTGTATTTGTAGGATTCTAAGGACACAGATAAGAACATGGGGTTTCACTACATTGCCCAGGATGGTCTCGAACTCCTGGGCTCAAATGATCCTCCCCGCTTGGCTTCCCAAAGAGCTAGGATAACAGGTACAAGTCACCATGTCTAGCCTTTTTTTTTTTTTTTTTAAGACGGTCTTGCTCTGTCACCCAGGCTGGTGTGCAGTGGTTCAATCATGGCTCACTATAGCCTTAACTCCGAGCTCAAGTGAGAGACCAGCTAATTTTTTAATTTTTTTGTAGAAACAGGGGTCTTGCTATGTTTCTCAGGCTGGTCTCTAGCTCCTGGCCTCATGTGATCCTCCTGCCTTGGCCTCCCAAGTGCTGGGATTATAGGCATGAGCCACCACACCTGTCCCCCATAACTTTTAACTGGAAAGCACCGTGTCTTCTGCCTAGGGGGGGTCTGAAACGTACTCAATGCCCAGGTCCACCTCAGGAATGCCACTCAGCATCTGGTTGGAAAGCATCTCCTCAGTTTTCTTTGCTGAGGAAACGCGGATATTTTCTGGAAGTTCATAAAGACAGTCCTCTGCGTTCTTTGGCTTCACTTTCTGTTCCTCATGTTCCACGATTCCTTTCCTCTTCTTTAGCTCTGTCTCAATGTACTTCATCCTGAAGTGAGAAACACATACGCATCAGGGAGGGGTGGGAAACACATACCAGGTGCCCTCTAAATGACTGGTCCCCAACACTGTCCCACAGACCAGTGACGGTCCATGGAGAAACAAGAAAAATAAAAAAATAACTCGAGTTTTTTCATCAAGTTAGAAATTTTCCACTTAAAGAAGCACCAACCTATGAGATTATGTCCTATTAATCTATTGGTGTTATGATGTCTAAGAGTCTTTGAAGACAGAAAGATGATAGTTGCCAATGCCTTGTTGGCAAAATAAAAAGTGGGCAAGCCTATGTTCTATCCCTGCAGTGTTTTTGGGGAAATATTACTAGTCATGGAACCACCTTTGAAAAGAACTTTTTTTGGGAGGAGGCGGGGCAGAATGAGGTTTCCCTCTTGTTGCCCAGGCTGGAGTGCAACGACGCAATCTCGGCTCACCACAACCTCCCCTTCCTGGGTTCAAGCGATTCTCCTGCCCCAGCCTCCCAAGTAGCTGGGATTACGGGTGCCCGCCACCACACTTGGCTAATTTTGTTTTTAGTAGAGACAAAGTTTCTCCATGTTGGTCATGCTGGTCTCTAACTCTTGGACCGAGGAGATCTGCCTGCCTCGGCCTCCCAAAGTGCTGGGATTACAGGTGTGAGCCACCGCGCCCGGCCTGAAAAGAATTTTTAAGAGGTTTTCAAAGTTCTTAAGCTGGGAGGTAGAAAGAGAGGGGCCAACTTAGATGTCTTCTAGAAAATTCTAGAAATGTCACCTGTGACTAAATATCTTGGACTCTGACTGGAGTCCAGCCCCAGTTGCTCACAGCCAAACAGACTGACACTTACATGTCTGCATCCTCATCCCTGCGGTTGGTTTCTGCAGAGAACGACGTCCCCAGGTGCAGGTCCTCCTCTTCACTAATCCTGAAGGGAGAGAACAATGAGGCAGAGCTTTCAAGTCACAACTCAGTGAGGCTGTGTCTTATGTTCTAAGAAAACAAAGACACAACAGGAATTTATATCCTATTTATGGTTGGCAAAAAAAAAATATGCTATAGTATAACATGTAAATAAAAGAAACTCTAGAAATATATGCAAACAAACTGTTGGCTGCTAGTGATACCTCCAAAGATTGAGTGGATACAGTCATACTTAGGTATCCATGGGGGATTGGTTCTAGTACCCCTCAAGGATACCAAAATCTGTGGCTAGTGAAGTCCTTTATATAAAATAATGTTAACTTCTGCATCTAACCTATGCACATTCTCCCATCTACTATAAATCATCTATAGATTACTTACAATACCTAATAAATTGTAAATGCTATATAGCTGTCACTAAATAAAAATACATAATGTATTTTTTAAACTTGTGAATTATTTGAATGTATTACATTATTTTTTGAGATGGCATTTTGCTCTTGTCGCCCAGGCTGGAGTGCAATAGCGTGATCTTGGCTCACTGCAACCTCTAGCTCCCAGTTTCAAGTGATTGTCCTCCCTCAGCCTCCTGAGTAGCTGGAACTACAGGTGCGTGCCACCATGCCCGGCCAATTTTTTGTATTTTTAGTAGAGACAAGGTTTCACCATGTTAGCCAGGATGGTCTCAATCTCCTGACCTCATGATCCGCCTGCCTCGGGCCTGCCAAAGTGCTGGGATTACAGGTGTGAGCCACTGTGCTCGGCTGAATGTTTTATTTATTTATTTTTTGAGACGGAGTCTTGCTCTGTCACCAGGCTGGAGTGCAGCGGGGTGATCTGGGCTCACTGCAACCTCTGCTTCCCAAGTTCAAGCAATTCTCCTGCCTCAGCCTCCCAAGTAGTTGGGATTACAGGCACCTGCCACCCCGCTAACATATATATATAACATATATATATATATGCCCAGCTAATTTAGAGACAGGGTTTCACCATATTGGCCAGGCTGGTCTTGAATTCCTGACCTCATGATCCGCCTACCTCAGCCTCCCAAAGTGCTGGGATTACAGGCATGAACCACCACGCCCGGCTAATTTTTATATTTTTAATGGAGACAGGGTTTTGCCATGTTGGCCAGGCTGGTCTCAAACTCCCGACCTCAGGTAATCTGCCTGCCTCAGTCTCCCAAAGTGCTGGCATTATAGGCATGAGCCACTGCAGCTGGTCTGTATGTATTATTTTTGTAATTGTGTTTTTATATGAAACTTCCCCATGGGTTCACTTATTTTATTTTTTAGAGACAGGGTCTTTCTCTGGAGTGCAGTGGTGTGATCACAGCTCACTCAACCTCCCTGGCTCAAGCGACTCTCCCATTTTAGCTTCCTGAGTACCTGGGACTACAGGTGAATGCCACTACACCCAGATAGTTTTTTTTTTTTTTTTTTTTTTGGTAGAGACAGGGGTCTCATTATGTTGCCCAGGCTGGTCTTGAACTCCTGGACTCAAGCTATCATCCTGCCTCAGCCTCCCAAAGTGTTGGGATTACAGGCCTGAGTCATCATGCCTACAATACACTTTTACAAAAGGAGTCTACCAGCTTGGCTCTAGATTAACTTATAAAGACTTTTTGCTTTCTTTTGTTTTTAAAGAACATACCCTTTACAAAGCACAAAACCTGCTTCAAGATGTCCCACTAACACTGCTGCTATAGGCCCCAGCTCTCTGAGGGAACCCAGACCCAGCCAGCAGCTAAAGGTAAATTTGTACATCAGCCTGTCCTGCACTTACTTGTCTTTGCCCCTTTCCTTCAGTTTCTTCATATCCACCATACCACCTGTCTTCATCTGAAAAGGATCATCCTGTCGAAAGCAAACACAGTTAACAGGAAGCACCTAAATAAATGGTAGTGGAATATATTTTTTAAAAACACAACCACTCACTGAAGAGCACTGCAGGGAGGGCTGCCATAACTACCCAGGGAAGACCCCATAACTTACCACTAGAGTGGTCTCTTCCTGCACCTTCTCTCCCACCAGCAGCGCCACAGCACTGAGCAAAACCAGAAAAGGAGCGGGAGAGAGAGAAATGGCATCATTCAGAGATGAGGAAGAACCCTCTCAGGTTTGCGAATTGCAACATTTGAGGGATTTGAGGGATGGGCAGGCAAGCCAGCTGGAAGAGCCTATAAGCATAAAACAGGGCTCAACAAGCACTATAGATGGTGGAAGAAGGGTGGGCTGGTGGTGAAGCGGTACACTTTCCCACTTTCCTCTAAAGCCATTTGGCATTATCTTGGCCCGGAAATCTCATTTCTAAGATATTCTCATCATGGAAAGTGCAACTAAAGATAATTTTAAGAGAATATCCACTGAAGCCTTATTTGATAGTAAAAATTTACAAAATCACCTACATGTCCCCAAATAGGAAATTTGTTAACAAATTACGATACACACGTCTGGTAGAATATTATGCAGCCATTAAAAAGGTTTTCTGAAAAGTATTCCACAATATGGGTGAACGCCCACAATGCCATAATGAGTTGAAAAGAGCAGGGCATAAAAGTACTTAGAAAGCTGTTTACAATCTGAGAGAGTGAGAGAGAGAGAAAACAAATTGGAAAGAGTATTAAATATTAACACCAGTGTATTCTTGGGTGGCTTTGCAAGGAAAAAATATGTTAAACACTGGTTATTTCTGGATGGGAGAATTATCGGTGCTTTTTATTGTATTGACTATACTTTCCTAAATTGTCCAAACTCTTAACGATCGATATGCATCTCACAATTAATTGGTTTTAATAAAAAATGCGAGTTGGTGACCTGTTTCTGTACTTCTGGAGCACACCCTAAGACGACACAGCTTAGGGCATGTCCTGGTTAAACATTTGCAAAGAACGCTGTTCTCCTCTTTGGGCAGTGGAAAGTGTATAGCGTGTCAGGAGAAAAATCTACATCTCTGGAGATAGTTGTGACAGCGACCCGGGCGCGGGTGTGTCTGTCGTCCCCGCCTCTTCCTCCTCCCCCTCCCCCCCCGGTACCCACCTCACCCCGTTGGGCCTCTTCCTCAAGTTCTGTACCTCTCTGGTCTCTTCCAGTTTTAATCTTAAAAAAAAAAAAAAAAAAGAAAGAATAAGAAGCAAAGCATAGGCCGAGTGACTCCCGGCGGAATCCAAAGCCCATAGAGCTAGCAAGGCACCTTCGAGGGCATCCCAGCCCGGCTACTGAGCCACCACCACAGGGGTCCAGAGGACGACCTTGTGCCCAGACCCACCGGGAGTCAGAGCCACTGCGCATCCCAGAGGTATGTCTCCCAGCTGGGCGGGCTTGGGGCAGCGGACTCACTCCTTCAGCCTCAATTTCTGCGTACGCAGAAGAAACAACCGCCCCGGCTCAGTTAACAATGTCAGCGAAGCGCCCGGCCGGTGGTGAGTGCCCCAAGCAAGTCTATCTCCTCCAGGCCCACGGGAGCCCCGCCCCAAACGCACCGAACCTCCTCTGAGTCTTCCTCATCTTCCTCTGACTCCGAGTCGCCCCGGCGGCGACGGAAAATCTTCCTGATGACCGGCATGTTGACAACGTCCCAGCGGGCCGCTACACCGCGGCCCAGGCTGCTTCCGGCGCGCCGCAGCACTGTCAGAGCGCCAGCCCCGCCTGGCCCCGCCCCGAGCCGGGCGTTCCCCGCCCTCGGCACGCACCGCCCGCGTGGCCACGCCCCTTCCCCTGGCGTCAGCCTCTCCCGATTGGACAGCAGAGGGAAGGAGGTGGGGCGTCGCCGGACGACCCCACAACTCTGTGCGGCGCAGTGGACGGGGTGCGCTTGACTGACAGGCGGCGGCGGCGCGGTTGCGAGCGCAGGTGAGTTTCGGGCCGCCACCGGCCGCTTCTGTGGGCCGGGCCTCTCCGAGCTTGGGCGACCCCAGCTCAGCTCCGGGCTGACAGGGCCTGGCCTCGCCAGGTGCGCCAGCCGCCGCGGCCAGGTGAGCCCGGGAACCCCGGCGGCCGCCGCCCCTCTCCCCTCCTCGGGTCGGCGTCCAGGGGGTCCTCTGGGCCCCAGCACCCGACTCTGAGCCCCCTGGGGGCTCGTGCCTTCTCCAGAACCCTGGCCGCCCCCCTCTCATTTCTGCCGGGGCCTCACCTAGCGTTGAAAGCATCCGCGTGGCGTCTCGCGTCTGGGGCGCTGACTTTTCTTTCCTCGGGCTCTGAGCCCTGACGTGCATTTTTTTCTTTAGGAACAAAAGGTGACCACTTCCCTGCGCTGCTGAATTAGAGTCCCAGCGCCGACCGCCCCACAAATAATGGCCTCCAGCTTCTCCGCGAGGAGAGGCGCGTCTCATGTTTTGAAGCCACGCAGGAGGGTTTGAGGCCAGGGAGGCTCCTCCTCAATGCTTGCCGGCCACCCCTCTGGACCTTCATGGGTCTCATTTTCCTCCTTTGGTCAGGAGGTCTGTCGCTCTACCCTCCGCCCCTTCCACCCCGAAGATGCAGTGAGGATAAAGTTTATTTGAAAAATGGGTATCAGCAAACGCTTAGGAAATACCAACATGCATAAATAATGGCTTCTAGGACTTTTAAGAACCCTTTAAGCAACAGTAGTTTTCCTTTTCTCAGTATCATCCCTTACATTGAGAACTACCTCTTAGGAACCAGTTACTATGTGGCAGGCCTTGGGCTAAGCATAATCTCATTGAATTCTCTCAGCAATCCTTTGAGGTAGATTGTTTTTCGTTCTACAAATGAGAATGCGGATTCTCGGAGGGGCAGTGCGCGCCTCAAGTTACACAGCTGGGAGGTGGAGCAGGAATTTGGTTGCAAGTCTGTGTCTGCCGCACGGTTTGCACAGGGCCCCTGGCACAGAAGGAGTGCTGGAGGTGTTGACTGCTGCAACTGCTGTTACATCTCACTGGCTGGGGGGATGGGGGGATGGGGACTGTTTGGGGTTCCCTCCTCTGGAAGACCACTCCGAAGCAGGGCAGCATTTCTGGAATGCCTCGTGTTTTCTCTGGCACAGTCTCCACTGAGATTGTTCTTCTCTTCTTTGGACTGGAAAAAATAGACGCACGACTTCTTGCAGCAGCCATTTATCTTTGGTCAGAAGCCATATATTAAAATCTCAAAGTCTTGCCCTCTGCAGACTGGTTCAGCCAAAGCCAGATGCACGTGCACGCACTGGACGCAGAGTCCCTGTCAGATGATGGAGAGACGCCTTGGGCATTGCTGCAGGAGCCTAGGGAGTCAGCGTCTGCAGCTCTCACGCTTTCAGAGGTGGCTCTGAATCTGCCCATCCACCAGGGGGTACCGGACACTACTAAGGAAAGGGCAGGAAGGCCAGGGGCATTTCTGGACCCTCCTCCTCATCTGTAGTCCCAGGATACAGATGAGCTGCCCTCACCCTTGCTCCATGAGGCCGGAGTACCCAGTGATACCCACCACCTGTGCTGTGGCAGATCTAATTGAGTGCTGTGTAGCAAAAGGAATGCTGAAAAAGTGGCAGCTGTGAATCTGGCAGTAAGTGGCTTTGCGGAGAGACTGCAGCCCAAGTCTTGCTGGGCCCTTTTTTGTTTTGTTTTGTTTTGTTTTGTTTGAGATGGAGTCTTGCTCTGTTGCCAGGCTGGAATGCAGTGGTGCAGTCTCTGCTCACTGCAACCTCCACCTTCTGGGTTCAAGCGATTCTCCTGCCTCAGCCTCCCGAGTAGCTGGGATTATAGGTGCACACCACTATGCCAGGCTAATTTTTGTATTTTTAGTAGAGAGAGGGTTTCACCATGTTGGCCAGGATGGTCTCGAGCTCCTGACCTCATGATCCACCTGCCTCAGCCTCCCAAAGTTCTGGGATTACAGGTGTGAGCCACCACCGCGCCCGGCCCTTGCTGGGCCCTTTTAAGGGTAGGTAGGGTGAGACTGCCTCTCAAAAAGACTCCCAGAAATACAGGTTCTATGCAGTTCCAAGACGAATCCTGGGTCTTAGTCTTGTTTGGGAGTTTAGTTGTTTGTACAGATGCAAACTAGGTTTGGGTTGGTTTCCTAGCTCCTTTCTGGAGCCAGATGAAATGCTGGCTCATTTCAGGTTCAGGGAGCATTCATGTCTGGGTGGATTTCGGATCCAGCAGCGTGATACAGTTCACAGCCCAGCTTGAGTCAGGATTCAATAAATGCATTTATTGGATCCATGTATTCAACAGATACTTAGCATTTGCTGTATGAAACAGGCACCGTTCTAGGTGCTTGAAATAAGTCAGTGAGCAAAAGACACAAAAGATCCCTGATTTAGTTGAGTGTATGTTCTGATAATAAAGTATGTTAGGAGATGTTAAGTGCTATGTAAAAGTAAAAAATAGAGCAAGGCAAGGGAATTACCTCCAGGAGGGAGGGAGAGTGGAGCTGCAAATTAAAATTAGCGCACTCTGGTTTGTGATTTGGCTGGGAATATGACAGACACAGCAGTGGATGGAATGATAGCTTGGGTTCCAGTCACTGCCTGGTGGTTTTAGGGGTCTGTAAGCTTGAACTTTATTTTACAAAAGCTTTTATTTAGAATGTACACCCTGAACTCAGGTCCTGATTGTGGGGTATTTAACAATGATGGAAGAGCCAGGCTTTTCTTAGCTTTTCACCTTAACAAGACAAATATCCAGCTGGTTCTTATTAGCATGAAAGAGGACACTTGGAGAAGCCATTCGAGTTGACAACAATTTTTTTTTTTTTTTTTTTTTTTTTTGAGACAGAGTCTTGCTCTGTCGCCCAGGCTGGAGTGCAGTGGCTCAGTCCTGGCTCATAGCAACCTCTGCCTCCTGGGTTCAAATGATTCTTTTGTCTCAGCCTCCCAAGTAGCTAGGACTACAGGCACCTGTCACCATGCCTGGTTAATTTTTGTACTTGTAGTAGAGACGGGGTTTCACCCTGTTGGCCAAGTTGGTCTCGAACTCCTGGCCTCAGATGATCTTCCAGCCTCAGCCTCCCAGAGTCCTGGGATTACAGGCATGAGCCACCGCTCCCGGCCTCGAAACGTTCCTGTTGATGGAATCATGTATTTGTTTCCCAGACCTGCTGTAACAAAGTACCATAGACTGGATGGCTTAAACAAGAGATTTATTTTCTCACAGTTCTGGAGGCTGGAAGTCTCAGATCAAGGTAACGATGGGATTAGTTCTTCTGAAGGTCCTTTCCTTGGCCTGCAGGTGGCTGTCTTCTCTCTGTGTCGTGGCTTGGTCTGTCTTCTCTGAATCCACATTTCTCATCTCATAAAGATACCGGTAAGATTAGATTAGGGCCTGCCCCAAGATCTTATTTTAACTTAATTACCTGTTTAAAGACATTATCTTCAAATCTGATTACATTCTGAGATACTGGTGGTTAGAACTTCAGCATATGAATGGGGGAGAGAGAACAATTCAGTCTGTAACAAATACTGTACTGTAATAGGTAGTCCATACTCAGACGTGCTGGTGGTCCCGGTGATGTTCTTTGTGGCATCCCCCAACTTGATCCACGATCCAGTTTTGTCATGTCTCTTAGTGTCTTGCCTGCAACAGTCAAGCCTTGTCTCAGCCTTGGTCGAGAAAGGGAATCTTCAAGTTGCAAGGAAGCAGAAGTGCTCAGCAGGAATGAGGGTTCGGGAGCACAGGCTGCCCCAGGACAGGAAAGTTGTTGAAGGATTTGCTCTTGTCCATGAAGTTGCCTTTCCTGGCTTTTTCTTTGATGTCAAAAGCACCAGGAGATGAGCTTGGATCTTAAGTGCACCAGGACTCTGTGAAGAGTCACCTGCTGTGTGTCTGACTCCATCACCATGGCGCCTGTTTGTTGGTGGGCTGGTTGGCCTCTAGAGCCCTGAGTGGCCTCATGGAGGGCACCCTTCTGAGTGACTTTGAACATGTGACTTCCATTCCTAGCAGTTTCAGTGTTCTAATGTATTAAACAGCCAGTGACACAAATTATAGTAGTAAACATTTTTTGAGCATTCTTGTCACGCAGATCAATAGAACATCTGAGCCACCCAGAAAGTCATTAAACAGTGTTTACTGTGCATTGGGTCACTTCATCTTCTCAGGAACCCTCGGTGCTGTCGTTGTCCCCATTTTATGGATGTGGAGACCGAGCGATCTAAAGTTACAGACTTGCAAGGGGCAGAGTGAGGTGTTGAACCCAGGGCCACTTGCCTCTGTAATTTCCTTCCGTAGTGACCGTGACCTTCCAGGGTAATGTATGCACAGCAGCTGACCCTCAGTGAGTGTAGGAAAAGGTGGTGCTGGTGGTGATTGTCACCTCCCTAGTGGCTGCTTGCGAGTACCCTGAGGTTGAAGTATGGGACTCTGTGCCCCACAAGAGCAGGGCCTGTGCCTGGCTGTTTCCCAGGACCCCAGGTCACTATTCCTGAGGAGGTTACATGGTCAGTATTGGTTGGGTACCAAAAGAAAGCAAAATGGTAACTTTCAGACAGCTGAGATGTGCACCCTCTTTTTGACCCATGTGTTTCAGATACTTTAGGTCCTGTGTGTGGGATTTTTTTTTGAGATGGGGTCTCATTCTGTCTCCCATGCTGGAGTGCAGTGGCGTGATCTTGGCTCATTGCAACCTCTGCCTCCTGGGTTCAAGCTATTCTCCTGCCTCAGCCTCCTGAGTAGCTGGGACTACAGGCGTGTGCCCTGGCTGTAGTGCAGTGCCACCATCCTAGCTCACTGCAAGCCCTGAGCTTAAGAGATCCTCCCTCCTCAGCTTCCCAGAAGCACTAGGATTACAGGTGTGAGCCACTGTGACTGGTGTTATTAGATTATTAGATTAGTGATGATAGCACAGTCATTCAGGAAACAAGTATAGAAAGGAAAAAAAAAGGCAATACTAGTTCATTGTAGAAAATGCAGACAAGCAAAAGGAAATAAAAATCACTTGGCTCTATCCTCCAGAAGTGATCATAGCATCCTTTCCTTAGGCCCAAAACACAACATTATTTCACCAAAATAAGAGTTTACTATAATGAGAGTTCTTCCCCCCCCCTCGACAGGGCCTTGCTGTGTTGCCCAGGCTGGAACCTGATGGCACCATTATAGCTCACTGCAGCCTCGTACTGACTATAATAAGAGTCCCCCCCCACC
>PVKV010020567.1:28875-39722 GCA_004027835.1 Alouatta palliata | reverse complement strand
AGCAATACACCTGGGTTAGGGTTTGTCACAGCAATACACCTGGGTTAGAGATTGTCACAACAATACACCTGGGTTACAGTTTGTCACAGCAACACACCTGGGTTAGGGTTTGTCACAGCAACACACCTGGGTTAGGGTTTGTCACAGCAACACACCTGGGTTAGGGTTTGTCACAGCAATACACCTGGGTTAGAGTTTGATTGAATAAACGGAGCTGGAGCCTGGTCAAGTTGATACATAAAATCGACAGGTACATTCCTCGGAGGTGAGAATTCTTTCCCTGTCTCTTTGAGGTCCCTGCTGGAGTAATTCTCCCCAGAGCTAAGCACACTGTCTTTGGAATGAGAGTTAGAGGGTGGCCAATCCTTCTGCCGCCTGCCCAGGCCAGGAAGCTTGCCAACGCGTGATGGATGCACCCCTATTCCCTTCTCCCTCATGATTCTGGTTGGAGGGCAACTCATCTGGTCAGTCAAGGCACTGGAATCCCCTGAGAGGTCCGGATGGGTTCAGCCTCATGGCACCACAGCAGGGGGCTCGTGAGAGGCCCCGGGGGACCACAGGTCACTGGCAAGTGTTAGGCAGTGGAGCACTTCTGAGGGCCCAACTGGCATTCTGACCTCCAGTGCCTCCCACGGGCCTGGGTGGGGCCCTCTCCTTTCCTCCTTAGCCGGTCAGCTGCCCTGTCCTCCCCGGGAGTCCCTGCCCCGACTACTGCACCAGCTCCCCCTCCCCCTCCCATAAGGACAACCACCCTGTTTATTCTAAAGGGACACAGGCACAGCTAACAAGGAACAAATATGAGCAGAGTCCTAAGTCCAGGGTTTTAAGGGACTGTTCCTGCCCCGGCCTCCTCTCTGAGATGATCCTGGGCCCATCAGAGGCTTCCAGCTTCTCCTTTTATGACCCTGAGCTTGTCAGTCTCCCCATCCTCATGCCCCCACCCTTGGAGAGACCCAGCCTGCCTTCTACAGGACCCTCTGTTGAAGGAGAAGGAGCTGGCTGGGGCAGGGCTGCAGGCTCAGGCTATGGTGCCCAATTCACCCTCAGCTCACACAATCGAGACATTGTCCTGGTGCTCAGCCTGCCACCCAGGGGGCCCTTCCCGAGCTCTTAGGCTTCCATCCGCAGTGGTCCAGTGGCCCTGGTGCCCCCAGCTGGGTGGGAAAGGGCCCTCTGTCCCTTGGAATGGGAGGAAAATGCTCAGTCCTCTGTCAAGCTGGTCGCAGACTCCGATGAACTTTTCCAGGGCCATGAGTCATGCTGTTTTTCCAAAAGAGGAAGCAGGCTCAGGGAGAATAAGTCTTGCCCACAGTCACACAGTGGAGTCAGCACTTGAATTTAGCTCTGACTCCCAGGGCACCTGCTGAGTGCCTGACCTGCTCCCTCCACCCTCCATGGCCTGCCTGCTCCACGGTGCAAGGATCACTTCAGCTGTCACAGCTTTAGAAGTGAGCTGTGCATGAACCCCAGGACCCCAAAGCATCAGGGAGGGTCACACAGAGCCCCATACCTGCTGAACACTGAAGCCAGGCCAAATAAACAGGACAGCCCTACTCATCAGGCAAAGCTCCAGTGATACTTAGCTTCCCAGGAAATTGCTCTTGTCTTGCTGCTGAGCACCAGTAGCAAGCGACGGCCAGCAGGCCTCCACTTCAGGCCTGACGCTAGAGGAAGTGCTCCCAGCCCACACACGGATGCCTGAAGAATCACTGTTCTGCTGCACATTCTTTCTGGGAAGAGAATGTTCTGGGAGGAAGGGCTTTGCATGCTCTATCTCACTTAGCACAGATATGAGGAGAAACTGTTAGTATGCCCATTCTACAGATGAGGAGACTGAGGTCGTTATTGGTCCAAGGGCACACAAATAGTAAGTGGTAGAGGCAGGTGCATCTGGGATCAAAATCCTCATTCTTTGAATCATATGACAGAAACCCCTTGCAGAAGTTTGCCCCAAGCCTTCAAATGTGATCATAATTCCAGAGGGGCTCTGAAACCTGTTCCCAATTGGGCTCTTAACCAGAATTGGATTCTGTGCTGGGGAAGGCTGACTGTGGACCTCATTATTCTCTGCTGAACGGATCCGTGGCTTGTTATAAACCAACAACCCCTGGCATCTAGAACTGCCATTGGGTCCTTGTGATTTTAGTCAAGGGACTTGGCCATCCAGAGCAGGATATGGCGGGGGGCTCTCTTGGAGGCTGAACCTCTAACAGGATGGGGCCCATACCCGGGTGCAGCCGCGGTCGTGGGGATGCCCCTCCTGAGCAGCCGCTGCCTCGCTGTGTGCTTCCCTTCCTCTCCCCACCCCCAGTCTCTTCCCCGGCCTCACTCTGCTTACTACCCAGCATGGGCAAAAGCAGCTGCGGCCAGTATGGACCAATAAGGGCGCGCCCCTTTGGAGGCACTAACTGTGGTGCTGATAACAGATGCCCAGGCCTGGCCTGGCTCAAGGATGGGAACCTCAACATGCCAGCTGTCTCGGGAGCCCATGCTCAGCCTGGCTCACTCTCCGCGGGTGGGTGGTCTCGAACCACAGCTGGTGGGTTTATGTGTGATGGTGGATGGAGTGTGGGGTTCAGCAGGGTGACTGCGGCTGGACCGCTTCTCTCTGCATCTGTTTCTTCTTAGCGTTATGGATGTTGCTGACAGCTGACAGGTCCCGCACTGCACTAATCACTTTACATGGAGAAGCTCATTTCATCCTCATCACAACTCCATGAGGTAGCTCATATCATCACCTCCGTTTTACAGGTAAGGAAACTGAGGACCAGGGCGCTCAACCGACGTGCTAGTGAGCAACTGAGCCAGGCCTTGAACCCAGGCGGTCTGGCCCGAGGACAAGCCTGCACAATACCCGTACAGAAGCAGATCCTGGTGCGTTTTAGGGTTGCTGTGATTTTATCCTTATCTGCAGGTGTTTTACCTCTGATTTCATTCACCCTATGACCTATATGGTAGGTTTTATTACTTCAGTTTTCTCACTTTCACCCTCCTCCAGGAAAGAATCAGCTTACAGATGAGGTAACAGGCTCAGAGAGGTTAAGCAACTTGTCTGGTGTCCCACAGCTGGTACGTGTGAAAACCCGAATTCAAAGAAGTCTGATTCTCACTGCGGAGCCTCCCATTCATGAGGGACCTCAAGGTGTCACAGAATTTAGACACACTGAACATCCTTATCTTATGAGTCCAGATTCAACGCTGTAATAACTCAATGTCGGAGGAGTTGAAGAATTCTTTCACATATTTGTCCAACCTTGTTCTAGACCTTGCCCTAGGATCCTGGGGTTGCAGTGGTGGGGATGGAATCACGGAGATGGACAAGCTGTAGATCTGGGAGCTGGAATCGCAGCAATGCTTTGGGGTTCTCTGACAAGATACAGGCAGGCCACCTTTCTTGTATGGCAGGGCAGGGAAGGGCAGGGAAGGGAAGGGTGAGCTGTGTTCCAGTTCTGGCTGTGTCACTCCCGTGCTGTGTGACTTAGGACCAGGCTCTGCCCTCTGTGTACACTGGGTCACCAGGCAGGGAAGAGCTGCCTGGTGTGGTGACTCCAGGTGGCTCCAGGAGGAAGGTGCGGGCCCTCTCAGGTGAGTAGTCACATTCCTCCCTATGGCTTGTCCAAAAAATAAGGGGACCTCACAGAGACAGTTCTGCACAACTGTCATGCTGCAGGTTGGGGAGGGTGCCCAGGAGGGGCTACGGAGCCAGGCTGCGGCTGCCTTGGGGTTTGGTCATCACAGAGGCCACAGTCATGAATCCGACTGGCTCTGAGCACGGGTTGTGGTGTCCAAAGACCCAGGGTTACTCCTGGCTCTGCCACCAGCCAGCTGTGTGACCTTGGCCAAGTTACTTAGCTTCTTTGAGCCTCAACTGCCTCATTCATAAAATGGGGAACCTAGCACAGTGCCTGGCAGCTGCTCATTTACCACAGCACAGTCACTGAAGCTGAGAATTATGAAGCTGACGAGGTTAGAGGGTCCAGCATAGAAAAGGCCACCTATAAGCACCTACTATGTGCCAAGACAAGGAGACAAGAAGGTGATGTGAGTTACTTCAGGGCACACAGCAAGAACATGGCAAAGCCGGGACCTGAACATTGGGATACATTGGCGCCTGCAGTGCCTGGTGGTCTGAGCCTGTAGCTGGCTCCCTGGCTGAGTCTGGGGCTGTGCCCTAGAGGTTGAGCCCCTACGGGCACTCCTGCTGGCCTCTGGCTGGGGCAGCACCAGCAAATGTCTTCAGTCCATCTGGCAGGTCTCCCTCGCTTGGTCTGAGAACCTGCCCCACAGGCCTGAGCTCTGCAGGGAAAAGAAATAAAAATAGCTGGGTCTGAGAGGGCCGTGGCTGGGCAGTGGCTGGGCCATGGGCAGCAGTGCGTGCCTTTCCCATGACTCCGTCTCTGTAGACGAGAGTCCTTCCCTGAGCCGCCCTGTGTGCCAGGCCCTAGGCTGGGTGCCCAGGAAGCAAAGTCATGGCAGGCACAGCTGCTCCCCAGAGGAGCCCGTAGCTTGTGGGGTGGGACAGATTTGTCCAGCACAGCACCTTGGGGTGGGGGCCCGAGAGGGCTAGCTATGGAGCACACCAAGAGCCTCTCACTCACCTGGGAGACCACAAGGTAAGCTACCAGAAAGAGGACAGACACCCTGGAGAAAACCGTCATTAAGCAGAGTGGCAGGGGGGATTCTGGGCAGTGGGACCAGCATTTGCAAAGGCAGAGAGGTGTGACAAGCATGGTCCCTTGAGAGAAGTATAAGTGGTACATCCAGAGGCTGGGCTGCCTACAGGGGCAGGATGCAGGGGCAGGCTGGGAAAGCAGTGAGCCTGGGACTGCAGGGACAATGAGGAGCCATGGGAGGTTACAAAGCAGGGGCGACACGCTCTCTCCATCTCAAGATCCATAGCCTTAATCCCATCAGCAAAGTCCCTTTGCCAGGTAAGGTGACGTCATTACTGGTCCCAGGGATTAGGAGGTACACATCTTTGGGGGTCATATTCTGCAGACCCCACCTCTGTAATAAACTGTTTGCACTGAATCCTTGTCCAAAGAGTTCTAGGGACCCCAAACTAGGACAACCCCATCCTTAATTCTGGTCCCTGGGCTCCCCGTCACAGACGCCAGCTCCAGATCCTTGGCTCAGCCCCTCCAAAATTCTTGGCAGGTCATTCTCTAAACAGACAGAGCTGGGTTCAAACCCTGCCTCTGCTGCTTACTTGCTCTGTGACCTTGGGCAACTCACTGGTGTCTTTCAGAGACTCAGTTTCCTCATTTGACAAAGGGGATGAGGGGCCCAAGAGATTACTAAGCGGGTTAGAGAGTCAGTAAGTGCCTTGCACATACTAGGTGCTCCAGAAACAAGAGCTGCTGTTACCAGGTAGTTGTAACTCTTTGTTCCCTTCCCCTGTGCAGAAAATAATCATCATAATTACACGCTCTGTTGTCACCCTGACCTGCCAACCCTCTTAGGGGCAAAGAAGTTTGTTTTGTTTATTTGTTTCCTGGATGCAAAGAATCTGTTGATTTCTCCAAGCCTGGCGCTGGCTGAAATTGTCCCAGCCAATACTAACGCTGCCTAGAAGGTGGCTGAAGTTTTGGGGTGGCACAGGAAAGGACTTTTTTTTGTTTTGTTTTGTTTTGTTTTTGAGATGGAGTTTCGTTCTTGTTGCCCAGGCTAGAGTGCAATGGTGAGATCTCGGCTCACTGAAACCTCTGCTTCCTGGGTTCAAGTGATTCTCCTGCCTCAGCCTCCCAAGTAGCTGAGACTGCAGGTGTGTGCCATCAAGCCCAGATAATTCTGTATTTTTAGTAGAGACAGGGTTTCTCCACATTGGTCAGGCTGGTCTCGAACTCTTGACCTCAGGCTATCGCCCGCCTCGGCCTCCCAAAGTGCTGGGATTATAGGTGTGAGCCACAGCACCCGGCCAAGGAAAGGGCTCTTTTAAGGAGCCACCAGCACCTTCGCCTCAAAACCAAGAACAATTCCAGGCCCTGTGCCAGCCACAGGAGTAATTAGGCCAGATGGTTTCAAGGCAGAAATTCCAATAGTCCCTGATACGCTATAAATCGAGCCACAGACAGGAGGTGTGGTGACCTGACAGCAATTTCTCCCTTAAGGTGAGGCCTCCATGGCCTTCCCTCCGTCTGACTACAGAAAGAAATGAAATGATGGATGGCATTGTTTCTTTGCGTTGAATCAAATGAATTCCCTGTGGATACTGTTTGATATTCTTCCTGATCACGTCAACTAGACAGAAAGTGTTTTTCACAAAAGATGTGTGAAATAGGCATTCCCGCGTCATTCCTGAACAGGTCTTGGTGCTGGTGGTTTGTTTTCCAGGAACTACAGAGCGTTGTACTGCTCGCCTTCATCTTCTCCCCAGGGCAGCCAGAACTCGCCCTGGGGGTGGCCCACTCTTCCGCACTGGGAGCGGTGGAGACAGCCAGCAGCACAGGTTCGGGGTGTGGGCTGGGAGAACGCTCCCCAGCGAACTCACAAGCACACGTTAGGTGCTGTGGATATGAGAGGCCCGGTCATATGGAGAGTATGAGGTTCAGTGGCCAGGCCTTGGAGCCAGTGGCCTGACTTGCTGTCCCAGCTCTGCCATTTCCTGGCTTTGTGACCTGAGGCAAGGTTGGTATTTCTCTCTGCTTCCATAAGATGGGATAACAATGGCACCCGTGTCATAGGGCAGTGAGGGTTTGATGCATAAATACGTGCCGTCTGCAGAAGCTCACCTAGCACGCAGTGGGCACCCAGCAAACGCTAGTAATTTCACTCTGTGGATAAAGCCCCTTGTTAAGTAGATGACAGGCAAAGTGAATCACGTATATACCTGAGGACAGAAACACCACTTTGCAAGTGAGGAATAAGGCTTAAGAAGAAAAGAACCAGACTGGGCATGGTGGCTCACACCTGCAATCCCAACAGTTTGGGAGGCTGAGGTGGGAGGACTGCTTGAGCCCAGGAGTTGGAGACCGACCTGGGCAACACAGCAAGATACCATGTCGATAAAAAATATAAAAAATTAGCTGGGCGTGGTGGTGCGTGCCTGGAGTCTCAGCTACTCCCAAAGCTGAGGGAAGAGGATTACCTAAGCTCAGAAGGTCCAGGCTGCAGTGAGCTGGGATCATACCACTGCACGCCAGCCTGGGCAATGAACAAAACTCTGTGCCCCTACCCCTAAAAAAAGAAAAAAGAAAAGAGGAGAGGAGAGGAGAGACGAACCATGGCAACATTATACCTAGTAGTCAAAAGGCAGAACCAACCGGTGTCCATTGACGGATGAATGTATAAACAAAAGGTGGTCTATCCTGAAATGGAATATTATTCAGCTTTGAAAAGGTAGGAAAGTCTGGAACATGCTGCAGCATGGATGATCTCCGAGGACATTGTGCTAAGTGACACAAGCCCGTCACAAAAGGACAAAGACCACGTGATTCCGCTTATTCAAGGTCCTTAGAGGAGTCAAATTTATAGAAACAGAAAGTAGAATGGTGGTTGCCAGGGACTTGGGGGAGGGGATGGGGAGTTATGTTTGACAGGGATAGAGTTGCAGTTTTGCAAGATGAAAGTCCTGGAGATGGAAGGCGGTGATGGCCACACAACGATGTGAATGTACCTGACACTGGACTGTACACTTAGAAATGGTTGAGATGGTAAATTTTATGTTATGTGTATTTCACCACAATTAACAATTTAAAAGAAATGAACCAACTTGGCTGGGCACAGTGGCACATGCCTGTAATCCCAGCACTTTGGGAGGCCGAGGTGGGTGGATCATTTGAGGTCAGGAGTTTGAGAACAGCCTGTCCAACATGTTGAAATCCTGTCTCTACAAAAAAATACAAAAATTAGCCGGGTGTGGTGGCACGTGCCTGTGATTCCAGCTACTTGGGAGGCTGAGGCAGGAGAATTGCTTGAACCTGGGTTAGCAGAGGTTGCAGTGAGCCAAGACCTGACTCTATTTCAAAAAAAAAAGAAAAGAAATGAAATGAACTAACTTGCCCAGGTACCCCTTCTGGGAGGTACGAAAAGCAGAATTTAGACCCAAGTTTGAGTGACTACCTGACATGAAACCCCTTGCCTTCTATCTATTGGATGGGTAAAGTTTAGCAGAAGAGAATGGCTTCGGGAAAGAAAATACTTTACCAAGGGAAGACAAGAGGAGACGGAAAGAGATGGGAGATCAGAAGGCATGAAGCCAGGAGAATGGGTGTCAGGCTACTTCTGCTGTGTGACTTTGGCACACCACTTACCCTCTCTGGGCTTTGGGTCTCCATTCTTTTATAAAGGTTAGGTTTGGACGGCATCCAGGGCATTTCGGCTCTAAGGTCTAGGGTGGGGTGAGATGGGATGCCCAGGCATGTTGTGAGAGCTCCAGTAGGCGTGAGTACTCACCCCACCCCAGGATCCCTGGAGAGCCTACAGTCGAACGGTAGGGATAAGTCATAGACAAACAGCAATTGGCGAATGTTGGTTGACCACCTACCGCGTACCAAGCTCTGTCCTCGCTAGGCTCCTGCTCTGGGGCTGCCGTCCCGTCGGGGAGGAAAGGCAATAGACAAGTAAACAAACAGAAATAGATCGCAAATAGAGAAACAAAGATAAGTAATGGGGTACAGGTGCTCAGGGGTGGGGCAGCAAGAGTTCCTGGTGGAGGAGAAGGCTGCACCCTGGTCAGGGGCCCCCAGAAGGCACCCTGGAAGAGGTGGCATCTGGTTCCCCAAGACTTTACTGAGCACAGGTGCCGGAGATAGAGAATTCATCACTGTGGGGGAGACAGACATGGCAGCAAACACATCACAGTGCAGCCCAGGACTCGCCACCACAGGAGTCTGTGTAAGCTATGGGGCAGGAGAGATGGAGACAGCGCAGAATCTCATGGGAGACTTTCCTGTTGAAAAGAACACATGAGCGGGGTTTTGGAGGATGAGTAAGTTTCTCAGAGTCGGGAAGTGTGCTCCAGGCTTGGGGAACAGCCAGTGTGAAAGCGTGAGGGTGTGCGGCAGAGGCTTGGTACCACAGGGCTTTGGAGCTGGCTGACAGGTGTGTATGCTAGTTGACTCTGGATGAAGTGGTTAGCTTCTCTGACTGTCAGTTTCCCAATTTTCTCAATGAAGGAGAGTAATAATGCCACCTGGTGAGGGGTGTTATTTTTTGTGAGTACTTCTGAGTGTTAAGTGGTGTAGGGACTCTTTCTTTTTTTGAGACGGAGTCTTGCTCTGTCGCCCAGGCTGGAGTACAGTGGCATGATCTGGGCTCACTGCAACCTCCACCTCCCAGGTTCAAATGATTCTCCTGCCTTGGCCTCCTGAGTAGCTGGGATTAAAGGCGCCTGCCACCACGCCCAGCTAATTTTTTTGTATTTTAGTAGAGACAGGTTTTCAGCATGTTAGCCAGGATAGTCTTGACCTCCTGACCTTGTGATCTGCCCACCTGGGCCTCACAAAGTGCTGGGATTATAGGCATAAGCCACCGTGCCCAGCCTGGTGTAGGGACTCTTGTTCCTCCCCAGTTCTGCATTGCTGGAAACAGAGGTGGGGAATGAAGGGGAACGGGCTCCATTGTGTTCTGGGGATGGCCCTCCGCTATACATGGGCTACCCACGGCTCTTAGTAGAGAATCCCCCTCTGGGACCTCAATACTCCACAGGAAGCCCACCAGTCCCAAACTTCAAACCATCTCAACCCAATCCATCAAAAGCGCCCCATCCTGAATGTCATATTTTGGGGGACCTTCCATTTGTGAATTTGGTGGCCAAGGATGAGTGAAATTCCTACCCAAGTCTAGGCACCTTGAAGGGCTGCTGTGTTACAGAGATCCCAAACCCTCGTGGTGGCAACGCTGCCTCTCGTCAGGAAAGGGGGGACAGGTAGACATTCCTGACACCAAGGTCTCCCAGTGTGAGCTGAAGGGGCTCAGTGATCTGCCACCCCGTCCAACTTTTCCATGCGAGAAATGGAGGCTCTGAGAAGCAAATTGCCTGCCCTTGACCTGGTGTTTGCTCTAGGCAGGCTCCATGCCAGGAGCTTTCCCTGAGGGGTCTTCTCATAGTCACTTCTTTCTGGAAGATGCCAGCTTCCTGCTATTGTCATCAGACTATGAAATAATTATGGCATGTCAACATAAACATAATATCCATTTTAATAGCTATAATTTATATCCGTTTCCCCTATAAACACTGTCACATCATCAGCTTTACCAGCAATCCTGTGTTTTAGGAATGACCCAAATAGGGCTGTAAATCTTCAGCCCTGTCTGATCTTTACTTATTCATTCAATGTATATGAATTTTGAGTGCCTGCTGTGTGGGAGGCCCCGTTCTAGGGACTGAGGCAGCAGTGAACGAAATAGACACAGCCCTGCCCGTCTTCCTCGAACTTACAGTTAGCAGTGGGAGAAACGCCATAGGTAAATAAATATATAACCAAGCGCGTGATGATCAGTGCTAAGAAGAAAAAAATCAGGCGGGCATGAGGTGCATACCAGCAATTCCAGTGCTCTGGGACGCCAAAGTGGAAGGACTGCTTGAGGCCAGGAGTTCAAGAGCAGCCCAGGCAACAGAGGGAGACCACACTCCTGGTGCCTCCAACCCCCCACCCTCTTCTCTTAAAGGATTTTTAAAAATTAGCTTGGTGTGGTGGCACACTTAGAGTCCTAGCTACTCTGGAGGCTGAGGCAGGAAGATTACCTGAACCCAGGAATATAAGGCTTCAGTGAGCTACGACTGTACCACTGCACTCCAACCTGGGCGACAGAGTGAGACCCTGCTAAAGAAAAAGAGAGAGAGAGAGAGAGAGAGACTAAGGGAAAAAAGCATGAAGGAAGGAAGGAAGGAAGGAAGGGAAGGG
>PVKV010020567.1:11607-28775 GCA_004027835.1 Alouatta palliata | reverse complement strand
ACATGTCCATATATTAATTTAAAAAATCACTCCCAGCTGGGTACAGTGGCTCACACCTATAAATAAATCATCATTTCCAACTCCTTCACATGCTAATTGTCCAGATGCAGGGTCCTTCTGGGCAATGCAGAGGAAGCCTTGTGAATGGGTTGTGTGGTTATAATGATGACAGTAAGTCAGAGGCTGGGAGGGACGTCTGGTCCGGGTCTGGCCTTCAGGCTCAGTGGAGGGAAGCCTTCTTTGCTTGGGTGAATCCCACAAGGGACAGGGATTCACCAAACATAGGAAGGGGCTTCATCTACTGGCAGATGGATCAACAGATGAGCGTTCACTGCTGGAGGGTGCTCCCGTTGTGTCCATTTTAGAGACACTCGAGCCAGCTTGGCGAAAGGAAGTAACTTGTTCAAGGTTTCACCGTGCCACGTGGCTCTGCTGAACTCACACCTCGGTCTGTCAGAGCTCAGAGTCTGACTGCAAGGCCGTTTCTGAGACAAATTCACCAGGTCAGTGCACGAGGACTCTAGCTTAGGCAGCCAGGGAGAGGGTGGTGTTGTGAAACAGAGCGAGGAGGGAAAGGGCACCTGTGCCGGAAGGCAGTGAGTCAGCCATGAAAATGCGGGGGCCTGGGGCGGGTCCCACCAGCAAGGCGGACAAGCCTAGGAGGCAGTTCCGGGCCTTGGAGAAAGGGCTGGGGAGAAAGATTAGGTGTCCTTCCATTTTCATGCTACTTAATGGCTGCTGGAGTGGGAGAAACTGCCCTAGTAATACGCAGAGTGATAAGAAAGGAGGGATAAGAAAGGAAGAAATGGGAGGGACAGAGGAAGAGGGGATCTGGAGATGAGGCTAAGTAGGGGGGGCTTCAAGGAGGGATGGTCACAAGTGCTGGTGTTTATTGAGTGTTTACTGTGTGCCAGGTACCCTCAGCGTGAGGCAGACACTGTTATTACCATGCCCACTTTACAGATGAGTAAACTGAGAGGCTAAGGAATTTACCCACGTCAGTGAGCTAAGACGTGGTAGATCCTGGGTTCCACCCAGTGGCTCAGCCAGTGTGCTTAATCACCGTGTTACCCTACTTCTGGGATGGAAGGTTGCTGATGACACTGCTGACTTCACCCGTGGCTTGGGTGGAGGGATAGAAGTGAGGAACAAGTTTGGAACAATGACAAGGCTTGACATTGAATGGCATCGTAGAGTCTGCAGGAGACAACCACACCTGTGACCTGGTCTGCCCTGCAATGGACGGACAAGCGAACATGGCGTTATCTCTCCATCATTTAATGCACTAGGAAGCCGAAGCCCTCGGAAGGTCAGGGAATTGGTCGAGGTCACAGCATGAGGCTGTGCCAGAGGCTTGAACTCAACTCTTTAGGCCTGGAATGGTGTTTACTACCCCTAAGAGGACTGGAGAGCCACTGAGAGGAGAGACCGTCCAGATGCGGGTGCCAGCCTGGGGTGATTCAGAGAGAAGGCCATGACTTGGGCCACCTCGACTGACAGCATCTGAGCTGTGATGCCCAGTTAGCAACCCAAGTGGGGGTCTTGGTCCCATGGGGAGGCAATGGGGAGCTTATTTGGTCATGGTTTTATCTTGGCCTCACTCATTTAAAAGTCATCTCACGATGGATGTTGATGATACTGTGTGGCCCAGTGGCAAGCATAGGGGTGGAATGAAATCCTAGCTCTGCCTCTTAGTAGCAGGTGGCCTGGGCAAGCCATCTAATGTCTCCAGAGAAGCCTTGGCTTCTCTGACTGCAAACTGGGGATCACTTCTCCCCTGCCTGGTATTGCGGGAGTTAAGGACAATGTGAGTAAAGCACTTGGCATGCACCTGGGGGGGGTCAGTAAACAGGAGCTGGCATTGTTCATGTCAGGTGACAGGTGAGGGTTTGTACATCTTTTATCAAAGTGTAGCTTCATTGAAATGTTTCTAAATCTCTCTCATACACACATGCACGCGTGCACCCACGCACTCACACACACACAGAAGAGACTTCTGAAATCTTCCTGCCCAAGTACCTTGTGCAGATGGCGAAACTGAGGCCCAGAGACGGAGATTATATACCCAAGATCACAGAATCAAAGGGGCCTGGTCTCTGCCTGCCGTCAGTCCGAGTCCCGCATGACACCACAAAGCATCCTGGACCCAGCCTCATCCCTGCTGTTCACTAAGTGTGCACTTTACACAATCACTACCCCACATGGCAGCCGCCAGAATCCTTGCTGGCATCAAACGTCCAAGTCAGAAGGCACTCAGGGTCGTCAGCTTCCTCCAGCACTGCCTCACCCGGCTGCAGGGGTTCAAAAGCCATGGCAGGTGCTCCTGAGACTGGAGAAATAAAATGAATGATCTCAGACTTACATAGGAGACCACAATGGGTTCTTCTTAGAAAATGCTGAAGGGGGAGTCCACTGCCTCCACACCAACCCTGCCTTAACACAGGAGTCCTCTGGCCTCATTTGCATTCCCCAAGGATCTTAGCCCACAAGAGGAAGAAAGCTACTGTTCTCCTGAGTTTAAGTTGGCTGATGTCTACCCGGGAGCTTTAAGGAAGGTCGTCGGGAGCACGGCACCCTGCAGGGGGTGAGAGGCTCATGCAGAAGAGCCCTGTTCCTGATTGCTTAAGGGAAGGGGGGATTGTTTTCTCCCTGACGTCCACTCTGACTACATCACAGACGATCGTTCAGTCCTTTCCTACAACCTGGCAGGCCTTGTGCTGGGCTCTGGGCATACGAAAATAAACACCACGGGCAAGATGCCTACTCTTGTGAGACACAGGTCTTGAGTGAGGAGGCTGAGATGAATGAGGACACAAACATAAAACAAGATAATCTCAGATACTGATCCGAGTTGTGAATAAAGCAAACCAGAGCAGTGGTATCACGACTGGGAAAGCTGGCTACACCACACTGGCATCCAGATGTCTCTGGGCAGGTGACATTGCAGCTGGGCCTTTAGCAAGAAGGCGCCAGCCACATGGAGGTCTGGAGAGGGAGCTCTTCGAAGAAATCAGCAGATGCAAAGGCCCTAAGGCTGGAGTCAGTTGAGACTTCTAGGACTTTTATCAAAAGAATTTGGGGGACAGGGGGCTATTTTGTTAAGTAAACAAAGTAAACAAGACCCTTTCTTTCCCTAAGTTGTTATCTTTCCCCACCAGCTCCAACTTCTATTAATCCTAGATAATTCCCACTTAATTTAAACACCTCTTCTTCTAAGAAGCCTTCGGGTTCTACTAGTTCATGGTAGAATTAGGATAAAAACTGGTCTTTGGTAAAATAATAATAATAAAAAAGGTCAATAAACGCCGTGTGTGTATGTGTGAGTCACTATACAGGTGCCAACTGTTTCCTTTCTTCCAAGACTGAGATATACTGTTACCACTTTTCAAAAAATTTTACTGTTAATACTCTTCTGTAAAATATGATGTAGATGACAGATATGTCACAAATATAGCAGAAATCAAAAGCTGACCGTGCTTTGCAAATCCCGAATACTTTGGTCTGTGAAATCCCAGACGCTGCGGGCACCCGTGAACTAGGCTCTGAAGCTCTGCTACCCTCCCCTCCTTCACTCCTAAATGGCCCTAGATTTCCTATACCCTTTCCATTCTCTTCCCTGTTTTTAGAGTTTGAATTCCAAGAGCACAGGCACCGTCCGTTCCTGGCACTGAGCCAGGCCCACAACAACCACTCAGAAGATACTGACTGGACCAACGCATTGTGATTTATGATGAGATACACTCACCGGAGAGAATGCTGAGAATAAAATCAGGAGCAAACTGGTGAAGGGAGACAGCAGTGGAAAGGAAACGACCCTGTATGCCAGAGCCGGGCGCCTGGGTTCACATTGTGTCTCCTGCAAGAGGTAGTGTAGCCGCGTCAGAAGGCCCTGCCCATTCCGTAGTAGCCAGACTTGGGTGAAACCACTTCTCTGAGCCTCAGCTTCCTTACCAGTTAAATGGGGATGGCAAGGCTGGGCGCGGTGGCTCACAACTGTAATCCCAGCACTTTGGGAGGCCGAGGCGGGTGGATTATGAGGTCAAGAGATCGAGACCATCCTGGTCAACATGGTGAAACCCTGTCTCTACTAAAAATACAAAAATTAGCCGGGCATGGTGGCATGTGCCTGTAGTCCCAGCTACTCGGGAGGCTGAGGCAGGAGAATGGCTTGAACCCAGGAGGCGGAGGTTGCAGTGAGCCGAGATCGCGCCACTGCACTCCAGCCTGGGTAACCAGAGCGAAACTCCATCTCAAAAAAAAAAAAAAAAAAAAAAAAAAAAATGGGGATGGCAAAGCTTTGTCCCACGCTTCTTGTAAAGAACAAAAGACATATTTGCAGAAAAACACTCTGCAGATAGTATGTAAGTGACACGACACTTCAGTCTATCCTTCCAGCCCCTCCTTCATGGAGCATCCAGACAACTCAGCAGATGACCTCTTTCCAGTTTCAGCGTTTGCTTCTCCCACAAGCCTGTGAGCTGGTGCAGGAAATTCTACAGGTTCTGAACAGAAAAGCATAGTGCCTGGCACCTAGTGGGTGCTCCATAAATGAACAAATGACCCCAGGTCGGTCACTCCTCCCACCGGACCTGTTTCCTCTAAGAAATCTCCCTTCCTTTTCCAGATCCATGATACTTATATGCTTTTTTAGAATAGGCCGAGGAGTCACATTTAAGGAAGGTGGGTGGGTGTGAAGAGACTTTAATTAAAAGGTTAAGCACATTTTTGGTTTCCACTTTCGAATCTTCCAGAATCTATTTCTGCCTACTTAATAAAAAAAAGAGCCATGTCACATTTCTTTAGCTTGTCTTCTGGGTTCCTTAACAACAACAACAAAACATTAAAGCCTTTATTTTAAACCGCCTACTCAAGCCATCCCAGGACGCGGCGAGGAGGGGGCGCGGACAGGTGGCGCGCGTGCCCGGGAAGGCGGGGGCTGCACCGCGCCGCGGGCGGGGCCATGCACGCCGAGCCCCACTTCCCCAGCCCCATTTCCCCAGCGCGGGCCGGGGGCGGGGCGCGGCGCGGCGCGGCGCGGCGGCGGAGTTCGGGGGCTTCTGCCCAGGGCATTCCCACGTGCCCCTCCGCGGGAGGCGTCTCTTCTCCGATGCCCAGCACACCGGTGGGCTCCCGCTTCCTGCCTGCCCTCTCACCCCCCAGCGGCTTCCGTCGCCCCCGCCTGGCTGCACTGCGCGCCCCGGGCCCTAGACCCCCGCCCCGCAGGCCCCAGCACCGGCCTATCCCCCGGCGCCCTCAGCCCGTGGCCCACCGCCCGCGCGCGCCCGCGGCCCAGCCGGAGGGAGGGGCAGGGGCGGGGCCCGGCCGGCGCTGATGTAATCCCAGCACCCGGGCGGAAGGATATGGAGCGCGCCCCTGGTTGGCGGGGCGCTGAGGCCAGTTGCCGGGTAACGGAGCGGAGCGGCTCCCGGCGCGCCGCCTCCCGCCCTCCGCCGAGTGGCGCTGGGGCCGCCGCCGCCGCTTTACGTAAGGCGCAGGCCAGGGCCGCCCCGGCGCTCGGCAGCCGCCCGCAGCCCCTCGGAGCCAGAGGAGAGGCGCCCCCGCCGGCCGCCGCGCCGCCCGGCAGCCTCGGCAGGTACCACGGGCAGGCGGAGAGGAGGGAGGGCGCGGGGCGGCCCCTCGGCCGGGTGGGCGCGGGCCTGGGCAGGCCGGCCGCTGGCCGCCGCGGGGCTCCGGGACCAGCCTGAGGGAGGCCGGGCCGCCGCCGATGGCTTCGGGACCAGCCTGAGGGAGACCGGACCGCCGCCGGGGGCTCCGGCGCCAGACCGAAAGAGGCCGGGCCGCCGCCGATGGCTCCGGGGCCAGCCTGAGGGACACAGGGCCGCCGCCGGGGGCTCCGGGGCCAGCTTAAGGGAGGCCGGGCCGCCGCTAATGGCTCCAGGGCCAGCCTAAGGGAGACCGGGCCGCCGCTGATGGCTCCGGGGCCAGACGAGGGAGCCCGGGCCGCCTCAGACCCTGGTAGTGCCCGGGCGTGCGGGTGAGGTGTGGGCCCTGGGACCCCCGCCCAGACCCCAGGACGCCGGGACCCCGGCTTGCGGCTCGTGCGCCCGAGTGGGCAGCGGACGATGAGTCCGCACAATGGGTTGCCGTCAGCAACCTCCTGCCTGGGGCAGGTGTCGCCGCGCCGGGGAGGCTCTTTTGGGGAAGGTGCTTAGACGTGAGGCTGGGGCGCGGAGTCCCGAAAGCGGGCGCGGGAGGAAGGCTTCCACCGGCGGGAGGCGCCCGACGTCCCCGGCAGCGGGGTCAGGCCGGCAGGCTGGGCCGCTCTCTCGCGTCCCCTCCGTTCCCCTCCCCTCCAGCATTGTCCTTTTGGGGCCCGGGGAAGGGAAAACCGCGGGGCGGGGGAGGAGGACCGCAGGCGGGCGGGGCCCGGAGGCCGGCTGAGTGACGAGCGCGCCGGCCTATGGCGCGGAGCGCGGCGCGAGGGGCGGGCCTGGAGGGCGGGGCCGGTGTGGCGCAAGGTTTGGCGAAGGTTACAGCTGGAGCTAGGAGTGACAGGCCCACAGTCACCCGCGCGCCGTCGGGCAGACCCCGGCGCAAGGGGCGCCCGGAGATGCTGCGGAGTCGCTTCTTGCTCCTTTCCAAGAATACGCATCTCCAGCAGGCGTTTCTAGAACTCCCTGCTTCTTCCCGATGGAGCAACCAGTGTGTGTCTTGTTGGAAATGCTTCGTGTTGCCCTAGAATTCAGTTTGCATCTTGCGCGCAGATGACAGGACCTGCCGAACTCTTGGTACAGACCCCTAAATCATGCAGAACTGTTTTGATTTCTTTTTTGCCACCTTTCTGTTTTTGTCCTCTATAGGCAAGCTATAAAGACTTAACCCAGTTAACAACATAGGAAGATTCATCGGAGAGGAGGCATGCGATTCTTGGAAAAATTTATATAAATGTAGTTCTTGCTAATAATTACCTGAGTTGGATACTTTGACTTATTGCCCAAATTCCTAAGAAGGGGTTTTACATTTCTGGGTCTTGTTTTTAAAACAGTGTTAGGAAGCTCGTGAGGGGGTAGGGACAAGCAGTTTTGATAATAGGCGATGCTGTGGGTAAAACTGTACGGGAATCCCCAAGATAGATTCCTCCTGTGCAAAATAAGACCCATTCCAGAGCACTTTGACCATTTTGTGGACTTCGAATTTAAAGGGCGGGGGGCGGGGGGTGGAATCTATCATTCTGCATTCTCAAGGTCATATATTCTTCCATCAGTTATTTTGGATTGAACCATTCTTAAATAGGTCTCAGAGCCTCTCTGTCGTTTCCTTATGACAGAACCTATTTCCGAGATTGTGCCTTTGCATACCTGTAGAAGCTCCTTTTAATTAATACATCTTATAACTCAGGTCCAATTGCTGTACTTGCTAAGTAATGAATTTTTAATAATTCAAAAAGTAGTTTACTGCTTCCATTTTGGGTATAATGGTTTTTATGTAAGCCCGTTACATGAGTGAAATGCCAGTTTTAAACATTGAAGGGAGAGGAGAATATTTTACTTAGTTCCATAGCCAGTAGAATTCAACATGCAGGTGCTTTTTTGTTTGCTGTGGAGAAAAAGTATAGGTCTTTGACATGACGTTAACATAAGTCAAATTTAACTATTTTAAGGATAATTAGCTTGTTACACAAGTTGCAAACATTTAAGAAGATAGATGAATTTTTAACACTGCCAGTGGTAATACAGGGTAATGTAGCTAGCTCACTCTGTGCTTTATTGTATGGTAGCACTCTTCAAAAGAAATTAATTGTTCTTTATTTTTCATTGTGTGGAAAAGTACTGAGCCTGGGTTTTGTCCTTGTTTTCATAGCATTTGACTTGACGGTTAATGGCTTGTTAGTTAGCTTCCTCATCTGTAAAATGGGAAGAATGATGACACCTGTTTCACAGAGTGTTTGGGATGATCACTTAAGGGAAGACGTGAAATAATTTCATCAACACTCAAACTCTTTTAAAATACTCGGCTAGTGTAATTGTTAAAACCTCAGATTGCTTGCTTGGCTTAAAGCTTTTAGCTTTGTCTTCAGGCTCTTCTCCACCCCTTTTTATCCATACTTTCCTGGCTGCCAGAATCCTCTTTCCTGAACACAGATCTTACCAGCCTCTGGCTCAGCAAGCTTCTAAGACTGCCTGTAGTTTGGAGCTTAGAATTCAGAGATGCCAGCATCACAATGCAGGCCCCTTGCAGTCTGGCCCCCAGTCACCTCTGTACTTTATCTTGTCTTCTTTGTCCCCTTTCCACACTGTCCAGCTAAACGAGACTGCTCTTGGTTCTCTGAACATCCCGAGCTATTTCAGACCTTTTTTGCTTATATTCTTTTCTCTGATTGGAATGTCCTGTCTCAGTCCCTTTCCCTCCAGTTCTTAAAAGTTCGTATCAAATATTCTGTTCCCTTTGGAGTACTTTGGAAGTCGTTTTAAAATGAATTATTCCTTTCTGCCATCATAGTTCTCTCTTTTTCCTTCATCATTATGTCATATTGTATTATAAATTGTTCATAGTAAACTCTGACTGTGGTGTCTGTGTCATCATTTTGTCCCAATCATCATTTTGTCCCAATACGTTGCTCAGGCGTTTAAACATAAAGTGCTTAAATGTTGGTTAAATAAAGTCAAAGTCTGTAATCCACCTTCTAGAATGTGTTAATGTTATAAAGTATATTTGTTTATTTTTTTCTGACCCTAGCTTTAAGTCTCCAAATAAAAAAAATTTTTTTTTTTTTTTTTAAGACAGGTTCTTCTTACTCTGCCACCCAGGCCAGAGTGCAGTGGTGCTATCACAGCTACCTCCCAGGCTCAAGTGATCCTCAGCCTCCTGAGTAGCTGGGACCACCGACATGCACCACCAAGCCCAGCTACTTAAAACAATTTTTTTTTTTTTTTTTTTTTTTTTTGGTAGAAACAGGGATCTCCCGTTGTTGCCTAGGCTGATCTTGAACTCCTGGGCCCAAGCAGTCCTCCCACCTCAGCCTCCCAAAGTGCTAGGTTTACAAGTGTGAGCCACCACACAAGACCCGGATGAAGTATTTTTAATAAACATCAGTGCCAACCACAACATTAGAAATGCAGTTTTACTATGTTGAATATAGTTACTATTTAGAATATTTCTTTACAGTTATTTTTGGCCTTTCACATAATCACATAGTAAGTGGTATTTTATACAAAGTAAAAACTGTTACCTTTCCCATCTGTATCTAAACTTTTAGGGTCTGATGAAATAGGTGCAGCGCCTACATTGCTGACTGTAAATCACTGACCCGTTTTTTGCGTAAAGGGAACCAGAGCACAAGTTTAAAAATATTCCTTATATTTGAAGTATAATTTAATTCCCAAGAGATTACATGCTTTTTCTTTAAAAGTTTTCTTTTTTGGAGATTTATTATATGCATCAAAAGCAATTGTTTTTGAAGGGGCTTCTTAAAAGAGTGTTAGAACTGGATTTGAAAGACTCAGGTTTGCTTCTTGTCCATGGACAAGTTTGTTAAATATCTCTGGGAAGTCAGTCAGTATTTGTGAACTGAGAACAATAACTATTTTTGCTTTGTCGTACATTTAAAGTGGCTATACTTTGTATCCTGCAAATCCCTGCCCACATATAAGATAATAAGATGCTTTGCTTTATAATATTTTTGTCCTGCTCACTACCCAGCCTGGAAACCCTTAGAGACTTCCTTTGTTGACCAGAGTTTTACCAGTTTGCGTCCATAAATCTTTTCCATCAGTCTTTTCCTCTTTTCTTTCATGTGTCCTCTGTCCCTCCCCTCCCTGAAGCTGTTACTCCTTATGAAGATAGTTGCTGTAGTCCTCCAACTGGCCTCTTTTTTCTGGTCTCTCGTCCTTCTCTGTTCTGTTGCCAGGATTATTTAATATGCAAATCAAATCCTATCATGCCCCCTCTCCCAAGTATACATCAGAGGTTCTCAACTCTCATATCCCTGTTTCCGTCACACCTGAGGGATATGACAGTTTTGTTGGTAAGATCATGGGCTTTCTCCTCTGAAGATTTTTACCTTGGAAGTGCTACAACCCTCCTCCCCTGGTTGAGAATTAGTGTTAAAGAGTTAGAAAATCACTCTAAGATCTTTGCTATCTGGCCTAGTTCTTACTTTTAGCTTGATCTTTTACTGGATCTCTTCTTTTTTGTTTTTGTTTCTGTTTTTTTGCGACAGGGTCTTGCTCTGTCACTCAGGCAGGAGTGCAGTGGTGTCATCTCGGCTCACTGGAACTTCCACCTTCCTTCCTCCTCCTGCCTTGGCCTCCTAAGTAGCTAGGACTACAGGCATGTACCACCATGCCTGGCTGATGTTTGTATTTTTTGTAGAGATAGAGTTAAACTCCTGGGCACAAGCAGTCTATCCAACTTGGCCTCCCAAAGTGCGGAGATTACAGGCATGAGCCACCTCGCCCAGCCTGCATCTCTTCTTATCACCTTATATTTCAACACACGACCTCTGGCCACTTCCGTTATTGGCAGACTACTCTGAAATATCCTTTCCACCTTTTTCTCCCTTTCAGAATCTTGGAGACTTGTCTTAAATGCTGCTACTTCTACTTCTGTAACCTGATTTTCAGAATTAACTCTGCATTATTTTTCTCCCGCACAGTGCTAGCCTGATGTCTCCACTCATCTGTTTTTTCCTTATGACCTTTTAGTTTATATCCATGGAGGGCTTTCCTGGATTATAAACTCCTTGAGAGAGATAGAGGAAAATCTTAATCATTGCTAATTTCCTGTAGTGTGCGATATAGTCTTTTACAAATAGTACTCGTTGGTTAAATGTTTGACTGAATTAGCTCAGAATATATAGTCTCTGATTTCAGGAGAAGGGGGATAGAGTTGGAATGACTTTGTATGAGAACGTTGTATTATATCCATGTGACTCAGAACAGGGCCTAGCATATAGTAAGTGCTCAGTAAGTGGCAGCTTTTTAACTATTAACTTGAACAGGTGGAGAGGACACTAGTGGTTGCATAACTTGGTTGATTGTATATGCTAGTTTATTTTGACAGTGTCCACGTATTTATTTCTGGTGTGTGTGTAAAGAAAAAGATCATCTCATTTTCTTTCTTTTTCTTTTTTTTTTTTTTTTTGACAGAGTCTTGCTCTGTTGCCCAGCCTGGAGTGCAGTGGCATGATCTCAGCTCACTGCAGGCTCCCTGAGTTCAAGCGATTCTCCTGCCTCAGCCTCCCCAGTAGCTGAGATTGCAGACATGCACCACCATGTCTGGCTAATTTTTGTATTTTTTAGTAGAGATGGGGTTTCACCATGTTGGCCAGGCTGGTCTTGAACTCCTTACCACATGATCTGCCCGCCTTGGCCTCCCAAAGTGCTGGGATTATAGGTGTGAGCCACCGCGCCCAGCCACTCATCTCATTTTCACTTGTACCTACGTGCTTTCATTAGTTTTGTGAGTAAGTTGGAGAGGGCTTTTGCATAAACAGATTCATGACGGTGGTCCTAAATTGTTCTGAAGACAGGCAAAGCTGTCTGTAGATGAGCAGGTTTTTTGCATATGTTTTAAGAAAGTCTGGAAAATTGGCCAGGCACACTGGCTTACACCTGTAATTCCAGCACTTTGGAAAGCCAAGGTGGGAGGATCACTTGAGCCCAGGATTTCAAGGTGTGCCTGGGCAAATGGTGAATCCTGTTTCTACAAAAAGTTTTTAAACATTAGTCAGGTGTGCTGACACATATCTCTAGTCCCAGCTACTTAGGAGGCTGAGGCAGGAGAATCTCTTGAAACTAGGAGATCGAGGCTGCAATGAGCCATGCTTGCCCCACTGTACTCTAGCCTGGGTGACTGAGTGAGACCCTGTCTCAAAAAAAAAAAAAAATATATATATATATATATAAAATATATATTATAATTATATATAATATAACTATATAATCATATATAATTATATTATATATTATATAATATATATTTTATATATATATATATAAAGAGTGGAACAGAAATGATCAAGTTTTACACTATGAGTATGTTATTTTCAGGAAAATGAATGTTTTCACTTCAATCTTACATCTTGCTACTAGTATACATTACGCAGTAGAAACCCCATGCTTGGTATTTGGAATGACTGTTGAAATTCTGTTTCTGACATCCTCCCCAAGTGCTTCCCTGTTGCTAGGCTTTCTCCATCTCTCTCTGTCTCTTCCGCAGTGTTGCCCCTGGTTGAATAGAGAGAAGATAACAAAAACCAGTTGTAATTATTTCAAAATTGTTTGCCCAGTCTGGAGATTTTTTTCAAGCCCTTTCTTTTTTTTACTTAAACTTTTTTTTGTAATTAAAAAAGATTTTTTTTTTTTGGTGAGACAGGGTCTCTCTCTGTCACCCAGGCTGGAGTGCAGTGGCACGATTACAGCTCACTGCAGCCAGGACCTCCTGTGCTCAAGTGATCCTCTTGCCTCAGTCTTCTGAGCAGCTGGGACTACAGACTCATACCACCACTGCTGGCTAATTTTTGTTATTTTTTTGTAGAGACAGGGTTTTTCCATGTTGTCCAGGCTGATCTCAAACTCCTGGCCTCAAGCAATCCTCCCATCTTGGCCTCTCAAAGTGCTGGGACTATGGATATAAGCAAACATGCCCAGCCAAGCCCTTTATTTTCTTAGATGTCTGATCAGTATGTTGCTTCTTGCTAGCATTTTCCCTGAATATTTTAATGGAGAGAAAGTTGAAATACATTTTTAATTATTTTCTTTGGTTGTTTTCCTTGCCACTGCTTTTTTTCTCAGTAGATAATTGAGTCCTGATTGTATTTTTGTTAATCTTTTGCCAGTACCTGTCTGAACGAGTTTCTTGTTTTTACATACTTTTTTTTTTTTTTTTTTGAGGCAGTCTCGCTCTGTCGTCCAGGCTGGAGTCTAGTGGCACAACCTTGGCTCACTGCAACCTCTGCCTCCTGGGTTCAAGCAATTCTCGTGCCTCAGCCTCCTGAATACCTGGGACTGTAGACGTGCATCACCATGCCCGAATTCTTTTTTACTCTTTTGTATTTTTAATAGAGAAGGGGTTTCGTCATGTCACCCAGGCTGATCTAGAACTCCTGAGCTCAGGCAGTCCCACCTTTGCCTCCCAAAGTGTTAGGATTACAGGTGTGAGCCACTGTGCCTGGCCTGTTTTTATATACTTTAAATTAAATTTGTTAAAGTATATTTTGTATGATTTGCCAAAACATTGTTTGGAATATAAGTAGCTGTTATAAAGCCTTTTTTTTTTTTTTGAGACAGGGTCTCATTCTGTTGCCCAGGCTGGAGTGTAGTGGCACAGTTACTGCTCACTGTAGCCTTGACCTTCCAGGCTCAATTGATCCTCCCATCTCAGCCTCCCGAGTAACTGGGACTAGAGTTTTGTGCTACCACGCCCAGCTAATTTTTAAATTTTTTTGTAGAGATGCGATTTTACCATATTACTCAGGCTGTTCTGGAACTCCTAAGCTCAAGTGATGCTCCTGCCCCTGCCTCCCCAGAATGCTGGGATTACAGGCATAAACAACTATGCTTGGAGTCAAGCCGATTTTTTTATTATACTTTAAGTTCTGGGATACATGTGCAGAACTTGCAGGTTTGTTACATAGGTATACACATGCCATGGTGGTTTGTGGCATCCATCATTACCCTGTCATCTACATTAGGTATTTCTCCTAATGCTATCCCTCCCCTGGCCCCCCACCCCACCCAACAGGCCCTGGTGTGTGATATTCCCCTTTCTGTGTCCATGTGTTCTCATTGTTCAACACCCACTTATGAGTGAGAACATGTGATGTTGCCGTTTCCTGTTCTTGTGTCAGTTTGCTGAAAATGATGGTCTCCAGCTTCATCCAGGTGCCTGCCAAGGACAATAGCTCATCCTTTTTTATGGCTGCATAGTATTCCATGGTGTATATGTGCCACATTTCTTGAAGTTTCTTTCTTCATCTCCCTGTCCACCCTGTACTCATCTTCCCTTGAAGACCACAGATAAATTTCTTAGATATCATAGGAAAAAATGATGCCTATACATTAAAAAAAAAAATGGAATCATGGTAAAGAGTGTTTCTGTGTCATTATTTAAACAAACATTGAACTTTGTATCTTGGAATGCTTTCCGTATCAGACATACAGATTGATATGGTCTGGCTCTGTCCTCACCTAATTCTCATTTTGAATTCTCACGTGTCGTGGGAGGGACCCGGTGGGAGGTAATTGAATCACGGGGGCAGGTCTGTCCCGTGCCGTTCTTGTGGTAGTGAGTAAGTCTCACGAGATTTGATGGTTTTATGAAGGGGAGTTACCCTGCATCAGCTCTCCTCTTTTGACTGCCACCATCCATGTAAGCTGTGACTTTGCTCCTCCTTGCCTTCTTCCATGATTGTGAGGCCTCCCCAGCTTGTGGAACTGTAAGTCAATTAAACCTCTTTCTTTTCTAAATTACCCAGTCTTGGATATGTCTTTATCAGCAGTGTGAAAATGAACTAGTACACAGTTCTACTTTAGGTACACATTTGCTTTACCATGCTCTTTTTTAAATGTGCCTCTTGTGAAGGTGCCAGATTTTATTTAACTAGTTGGTAGGAAGAGTTTCCAGGTTTTTGTTATGTATAACACAGTGCTACAGTAAACATTTTTGTATATACGTCTTAGTGAACTTTCATGAGTAACCGCCTTATTCTCTGCAGTCTTAAAAAAATTAATGACTTTTGAACTACTCTGAATAATGATTTATCACGTTAAAAATTTTCTTGGTTGCTGTGTTAGTGTTAATACTTTCATTAAGGCTGGATGTTTTGTATTCTGATGTAGTCCTGTGGTATAATTTCATACAACTAAGGAAGAACAGATTTTTAATTATTGCACATAGAATAACAGGCTCAGTTTGTAAAGGCAAAGGTTTGGCTTTACGAACCTGTGACTGTATAGTCCCATGAGGCCCTTGCTTGGTTCAGTCGTCTGCTGTTGTAGTCTTGATAGTCGTAATTATTTTTGAACTCAGAACCCACATTATCATTCTGCACTGGGTGTCACAAATTATGTAGCCAGTCCTATAAAGGCTTTATAAAGATTCATAGTAAGAACCCCTCATCCTCTTACCTCCTAACCCCATTCCCTGTGAGTGACTGCCGTTAACAATTTAGTTTATCCACTTGGGGACTTTTTAGAATGTGTATGTAAACAACATTGCATATTATGGTTGAGCCGTTAAAAAAAAAAATACTATTTATTTGAAATCCACGCAGAGTCAATGTGTATTTTCTTGAAAAACTTCATAATGGATCAGGAATGCTACAGACTTTAAGAAAATAGAGGCTCTAAAAAACTTAGCCTTAAGAAGCTAGTACTGAACTGTAGTTTTAGATTTTGTATTGGTGTTTTTGTTTTTGAAAAAGTATGCTTAACTTGAAGCTTTGGTGAAACAGCTGAAGTTTCAGTGTTAAGATAGCTATCTCTGAGATTTCACCTTCTAAAATGAAGAAAAACCTTAAAGCTCATCATAGGTGGTCAGGAATGAAAATAAAATTTGTTCATCCGTCAGGTTCAATTGAATAAGGGATTCACTAGGATTATTTGGTGCTTTCTTTACTTAAAAAGTGGTCACAATTCTTCGTGAAGTAAAAGGGCTGAGGATTCTTAGAAGTAGCTACAGAAAATGGGTAAGGGGAGAGTGAGCTAACACTGGTTAACAGTTCTAATCTGTTTGGGCACTTAGGTAAGTTCTAATCTGTTCAGAACCTTAGGTAAACCATTTCATTTAAGCCTCATAACAACTCTGAGAGAGATGGGTTGATTGTCCTTTACAAATGAGGAAGCTACAGCTCAGAGACCCTAAAAAACTTGTCTGTGGTCACAAGTAATACATGGCAAAGCAGGAGCCCAGACTTCCATCCTTACAACCTGAAGTTCATGTTCTTTCCACTGCCCTACTCTACCTAGATATTTATTCATTCTCAAAATGTTTGTTGACTGCCTCCAGTGGGCTAGGTACAGATGACAGGAAGGATTAGACATGCAGGAAGTTCATTGGGGAAATAAGCGTAAAGAGAGAGGAGGCAGGAATAGTATATAGGAAAAGCCTTTTGACTTCTGCTCGGTCTGATTCCTGTGAAAGGGGAGAAGAGAAAAAGGGTGGATAGGAACAACCTTAGATCACTGTACAGTTCTGAGAAAGTCTTGACCAAGCTGATAGGGAATTCCCATGCTGAAGCTGTGCGTCCTGCGTCGGCAGAAAGACCTGAGTCTTACCCCTTTCCAATTAAACCATTAGTTGGGGGCAGCCTGATGGAAGCATGGCTTGGTGTCAGTGCTGTTGTGGCTCTGAACATGTAGCAACTTGAGGCTCTCAGCTTGACTTCATGTAGCAGCTTCTCTTGAGGGGTGATCTGAGCACGGCACCCTCACAGTGGCTGCACACTGTCCTGTCCTGGTGGGGATGGGTAGAAAGACCGGTAATACAAAAAAGCAAGTAGATACATATGTGAAGTGAAAATTAGTGCTAAGGGGAAAAACAGAGCGGAAGATGGGGCATTGCATTGTATGTGGTGCACAGGGAAAGGCTCTGTTGATACTTGATCAGAGACCTGAAAAGGAAGAGAGAAAGATGAGGAGATAGCTGAGGAGCAAGGCATTTCAAGGGCTAGGGGAGAGCAAGTGAAAGACTCTGGTTCTGTATCCATGATGAAGGTAGACCTAGGAGGGTCTGCTGATGGACTAGATGCGGGATGTGAAAGGAGGAACCGTATGGCGGGGAGTTGCCCTTGACTGACACAGGGAAGGTCATGGCAAGGTAATGGTGGTGAGAATTCAGAGTCGTGTGGCCGGGCGTGGTGGCTCACGCCTGTAATCCCAGCACTTTAGGAGGCTGAGGTGGATGGATCACCTGAGGTCAGGAGTTCAAGACCAGCCTGACCAATATGGTGAAACCCCATCTTTAAAAATATAAATAAATAAATAAAATAAAAAATAAAAATTAAAAAAGAGCCGGGCGCGGTGGCTCACGCCTGTAATCCCAGCACTTTGGGAGGCCAAGGCGGGTGGATCACGAGGTCAAGAGATCGAGACCATCCTGGTCAACATGGTGAAACCCCGTCTCTACTAAAAATACAAAAATTAGCTGGGCATGGTGGCACGTGCCTGTAGTCCCAGCTACTCGGGAGGCTGAGGCAGGAGAATTGC
>PVKV010020567.1:0-11507 GCA_004027835.1 Alouatta palliata | reverse complement strand
GTCAAAAAAAATAAAAAAATAAAAAAAGAAAAAAAGAAAAAGAAAATATTCCAGAGTTGTGTTGTTTTGCTTTAGACACGTTTTAAATTTGAGTTGCCAGTTAGATACCTCATTGTCTAGTAGCTTGGTAGCATTAGAATTCTGGAATTAAGGAGGAAGAAGCAGGGTAGAGGGAAGAAAGTGTGGAGCAGTCTCTGCATAGGTGGTATTTATAGTCATGGGACTAGAAAAGGTAAGGCACGATTTTGCTGTTAAATAAGGCAGCCACAAGCCACATGTGGCTTTTGAACTTTGCATGTGGCTAATCTGAATTGAGATGTGCTGTGTCAAATACATGCCATATGTCAAACACTTAATGTGAAAAATTAAAATAAAATATATCATTTACCTAAAATCTTTTACCTTCATTATATTTGGAGTGATATTATTTTGGGTATATTGGGTTAAATCAAACATACTATTAAAATTAATTTCGCCTGTTTCTTTTTTAATATGGCTACTAGAAAACTTATTTATTTTTGAGCTAGAGTATCACTCTGTCACCTAAGCTGGAGTGCAGTGGTGCATTCACAGCTTGTTGCCGTCTTGATCTCCCAGGCTCAGGTAGTCCTCCCACTTCAGCCTCCTGAGTAGCTGGGACTATAGGTGCGCTGCTGCATCCGGCTGATTTACCTTTTTTGTAGAAACTGGGTCTCACTGTGTTGCCCAGGCTGAGCTCAAACTCCTGGTCTCATGCAATCTGCCTGCCTTGGCCTCCCCAAGTGCTGGGATTGCAGGAATGAGCCACTGCACTTGGCCTAGAAAATTTTAATTACATGTGTGACTGGTGTTATTTTGCTCTTGGAGGCACTGATGGAGGAAGTGAATGGAAATAGAGAAGTCCAAGGACTGAACCTGGAAAGCTGGGAAGAGGAGGAACAGCCAGCAGAGGAGCCAGAGGGTGTGGACTAGCTGAGGAGAGGGTGGTGAGAGGTGTGGTTTGTGTGCAAGTGAGCTTCACTAAAATTTCTTTAGAACTTGAGTAAAAGGAAAGTATCAGAAACTAGGTCAAATTAATATGTAACCTGTGGAATTGGGTATTCGTAGAAGTGAGCTGCTCCTGGAGATGGTCTGTAGGATCGGAATCTTTCCCTATATTGTTCTTGTTCTGTTTTTTTTTTTTTTTTTTTTTTTTTTGAGACAGAGTCTTGCTCTGTCACCCAGGTTGGAGTGCAGTGGCATGGTTTTAGCTCACTGTAGCTTCTGCCTCCTGGGTGCAAGAGATTCTTATGTCTCAGTCCCCGGAGTCACTAGGACTACAGCTGTTTGCTACCACCCCTGGCTAATTTTTGTGTTTTTAGTAGAGACAGGATTTTGCCATGTTGGCCAGGCTGGTCTCAAACTCCTGACCTCAGGTGATGTGCCTGTCTCGGCCTCCCAAAGTGCTGGGATTACAGGTGTGAGCCACCACACCATGTCCAGACATAGTGTTCTTTTTTTTTTTTTTTTTTTTTTTTTTTGAGACAGAGTTTTGCTCTTGTTGCCCGGACTGGAGTGCAATGGTGTGATCTTGGCTCACTGCAACCTCTGCCTCCCAGGTTCAAGCAATTCTCCTGCCTCAGCCTCCTGAGTAGCTGGGATTATAGGCATGCACCACCACGCCCAGCTAATTTTTTGTATTTTTAGTAGAGATGGAATTTCACCACATTGGTCAGGCTGGTCTTGCACTCCTGACCTCATGATCCACCCACCTCTGCCTCCCAGAGTGCTGGGATTACAGGCATGAGCCACTGCGCCCGGCCTGTTCATTTTTTTTTGTTTGTTTTTTTTTAAACAGAGTCTTGTTCTGTCATCCAGGCTAGAGTGCAGTGGTGCGATCTCTGCGCACTGCAACCTCCGCCTCCCACGTCTGAGCAATTCTCCTACCTCAGCCTCCTGACTAGCTGGGATTATAGGCCCACACCACCACGCACAGCTAATTTTTGTATTTTTAATAGAAACGGGGTTTCACCAACTTTGTCAGGCTGGTCTCAAACTTTTGACCTTGTGATTCACCTGCCTCGGCCTCCCAAAGTGCTGAGATTACAGGCATGAGCCACTGCACCTGACCCATATTGTTCTTTTTAAGTGAGTTTCATGCCACCTGTTTAAGGAAAGCTCTAATATAACCTATCTGAGGAATCAATTATGATAGTAGAAAAGAAAGCACACATTTATAAGATTTGACACAGTTAACGCAAGAAGATAATTCTTATGGCCCTTAAAACTTTCTTTCATCTTGTAATCTTCACTTAGTAAAACTACCATAAGAATATCTTACCTTCCTTTTGCTATTTCTAACCTCTTTAGGGTACCTTTGAGAATGTTCAGATAGGCTTCTTGAGTGGACTTAGCTACCATGACTGGAGGGCTTTGTTTCTAGTCTTGGTTTTCTGGTTTACATGGTGGTCACCTCGTTATGTTAGTTGTCATCCTTTGGCACTGCTTTCTGTCCTGATCGTCCCATAGAGTTGAGGAACAGACTGTGAGACATTAACTGACAGCAGTCAGTTGGAGAGCCATCCTCATGCAGCATATAGGCTTCTTTTTAATATGTTAGTAGCTGTATCAGTGTAGTATCAGCAGATGTTTTTTCTCTTTAGACATTATACTTTTTTTCTCCCTATTTTATCATTCCATTTCCCAAAGAACACACTTCTACATTTAAGAGCTGTGTTTCTAACAGTTTTTTCCCAAGCCATGTAATAGAAACTGTCATGGAAACTGAAACTCCTCTGGGAGTGGAACTTGCTTGGGCCTTGCCAGGGTGGGCAGAAGATGATGTCGAAAAGGATCAGGTGGCATCTGGCATTTTGCCATTGGCTAAAGTGGGGTCAGAGCTGGTTGCCATTTTCTCTCTGTCTTGAGGTTCATGCCTGTCATCTTCTCAAAATATCTCCAGGCCTGTAGGGACAGTGAACAGTAATGACCAAACTAAAAACTTTAAGAAGGATATGATAAACTAAATGCAGGGAAAAAAAGGTGGCTCACACTTGTAATCCCAGCACTTTGGGAGGCCAAGGCAGGGGGATCACTTGCAACCAGGAGTTCGAGACCAGCCTGGGCAACATAGCAAGAGCTCATCTCTTAAAAACAAAACAAAACAAAAAACTTAGCTGGGTATAGTGGTATATGCCTGTAGTCCCAAAAACTGGGAGGCTGAGGTGGGAGGATTGCTTGAACCCAGGAATTCTGGGCTACAGTGAGCCATGATTACACCACTGTGCTCCAGCTAGCCTGGGTGACAAGAGCCAGACTGTGTCTCTACAAAAAAAATAAAGAGAAAGAAAAACAAAAATGTATGAAGGAAAGGCTACAATGTTAGATGAGAAGTGAATAGTATGATAGAAAGGGCACCAGCTTTGCAGGTAGGGCACATACATGGTGGCCATGGTTTTGATTCTTTGTGAGACCCTAAATACGTGTCTAAATTGCTTAATCCATGAAATGGGAGGTTTGGCTTAGCTCATGCTTTTTCATGTTGTGAAAGCAATATTTGATGCTGAGTAGGTACGCAGATGTTGATTAAATGAGCAAGAAATAAAATAATTATAGAGAGCCTAGGTAATTAAGGCATGAGCCAGGGGTCAAGGTGAAGGGAAGGTGGGAATTGGCCATCCCCTACTTCTCACCTGTCCCACCTTCACCTGTGTAGCATGGTATTGGCTTCTACTACTTTGAGAAGTATTTGAACAACACTAGGTCAGATGATCCCTCTCTGAGCTTAAATATGTCATGCTTCTGATGCTGACACCAACCCATTTCTTTCTTCTCACTTATGTGCTTTATTTTTGAGACAGGGTCTTGATGTTGCCCAGGCTGGAGTGTGGGGGCGTGATCACAGCTCACTGCACCCTTGACCTTCAGGGCTCAAATGAGCCTCCCACCTTAACCTCCTGAGTCTCTGGGACTACAAGCATGTGACATTATGCCCAGTTAATTTTTTATTTTTTGTAGAGATGGAGTGTCTGTATGTTGTCCAGGCTGGTCTCGAACTCCTGGGCTCAAGCCATCCTACTGCCTCAGCCTCCCAAAGTGCTGGGATTACAGGCATGAGCCACCATTCCCAGCTGCTGCATACTTTTTACTAAGATGAAAGTTGCACGAGAATAAATGCAGTTTTCATCAGATGTGGGGGAGGAAGTCAGAGGTGCTGTGTTTGTTTCCTAGGGATGCTATAACAAAGTACCACAAACTTTGATGGGTGGCTTATAACAACAGAAAGTTCTAGAGGTCAGAAGTCCAAAATCCAAGTGTTAGCAGGGCTAGTTCCTTCTGGAGGTTCTGAGGGAGAACTTGATCTATGCCCTTCTCTTAGCTTCTGGTGGTTATTGGCAATACTTGGTGTTTTGGCTTGCAGGTCCATTACTGCAGTCTCTGCATCTGTCTTCACATGGCATTCTCCCCTGCATTTCTCTGTCCAAATTTCTCTCTTACAAGGACATAAGATCATTGAATTAGAGTCTGTAATCCAATTTAGGTGGCTCCTAATCTGATACGGCCTCATTTTAACTTGATTACATTTTCACAGACCCATTTTCCAATAAGGTAATGTTCACAGGTAATGGAGTAAGGAACATATCCTTTTTGGGGGACAGTTCAGTCCACAGCAGGTGTTAAAGTTGGGGGTAAGCAATTTCTTTAAAATTGTGATTCATTTCCCCAAATTCATCTCTTTTCATTAGAGCTAGGTCTGTCAGAGGAATTTGGATATAACAAACAAAAAATTCATATCTGCTAGAATGTATCCACTTGGCCTCAAGTCAAAATGGTGGATGACATAGCCTTAGACTCTGTAACTATTAGAAAGACTCTCGTAAAGACTAAGAATTCTGTTTTTTACACATACGGTTTTTGCTTTGAGATTAGTTGTTTGGTCTTTTTTAAATTTTTTTTATTCTGATGGAGCTTTTAGTTCCTTTATGAATGTCACAAGCTGGGTTCTCTGAGAAAGTGGGTGCTTTGGGAAGCAGATACAGACAATTTAGCATGCAGAGTGTTGATTAGGGCTTGCCCATAGGGTCCAGACTCAGGGGATGGAGAAGTTGAGCTACCTTGCAGGTCCAATTGTAGCACAGTCCTGGCCAACTCCATTGGAATAGCCCTTTAGAGCCATCCTGGATTGGGCTGCGTAGCCAGGCCTATACACCCTCAATTGGTCAGGATGACTTGCCGGGAAAAGGGCAAGATGTCAGTGAGACAGTTTTCTGTGGCCACGGCAGGACTCGAAGGGGCTGGCAGATCACTCCCAGCGGCTGGGGCTGCATGCCTTTCAGTTGAGGCTCTGGGTTGTACGTCATAGTGTGCCACAGCTGGACAATATTTTTCTTAGAAAATTTTTTACTTCATTTGACTCATTGGTTGGGCTTCTGGAGAAATACGGGGTAAGTCTCTTCTTCTTTCTGTGTGACTCTTCTCACCCCACTCCCCACCCACCCCCCTTACTGAATAATCATGTGTGTGATATGTGTGTGTGTGTATGTATGAAGAGTTACAGTGCACAATTAACCTTTTCTTCTTGTGGAAGCTGACTCCAACCAGAATGCTTCATCTTCACCTCTTCCCAAAGGATATAAAGGCAGAAAGGGGATTTTGCTATAACATAGAATACAGAGTGGTGATTCAGGTATAGAGCAAGGTGTGGTAGGTTGGTGGTGTAAGGAGCACAGAATAATGAAATTAATTGCTATGAGGTTACTCTCCAGGAAGGAAGGAATGACAGACAGTTGAAAGAAGGGTAATAATCAAATATGAGTGCCTGTAGCTGGGAGCAGTGGCTCATGCTTATAATCCCAACACTTTAGGTGGCTGAGATGGGAGGATCACTTGAGGACAAGAGTTCAAGACCAGCCTGGGCAACATGCTGAGACTCCGTCTCTACCAAAAAAAAAAAAAAAAAAAAAAAAAAATTAGCCAGGTATGGTGGGTGCACGCCTGTAGTCCCAGCTACTGTGGAAGATGAGGTAGGAGGATCACTTGAGCCTAGGAGTTGTAGGCTGTAGTTACCTATGATTGTACCACTGCACCTCCAGCCTGGATGACAGAAGATCTTACCTCTTGAAAAAAAATAAAAATGACTTTCTTATATAAATTAAAGCCCAGCTCCCTTAAGTTCAAATGGAAATATTCTGTGAGTAGTTGGAAATACAGACTGAGAAGACAAGGAAGGAGAATGATTTGTAGGGGGTGACTTTTGTATCAATTACACAAATCTTCGAGATTGTCCAACGTGAATGCCAGACACGGAAACATAATTGTTCAAGGGTCTGTAACACAGCTGTCAAGTTGTATAGTTACTGGTAGTTAGATAATAGTTGGAAGATTCTAGTAGTTATATAGTTACTGGTAGTTAGAAAATGCTTGATTCATTTGGATAAGATTACCCTGATTAAAATTTCAAGTATAATAACTTCTTTCTTTCTAGAGTTGTCTAATTTCATGTTCACTTAAAGAGAATACTTGTTACTAACCTCAAAATCAAGAATTTCATGCTAGAGAACTTGACCAGAATTTATAAAAAAGGAATAACCAATTTTATATTTAACATGAGTCATTTGGAAGTTGGTTTTTATGTTTAATGTTTGGATTGTTAGCGATTTTTTTTCCATGTTTGTTTTTGCTTTTTAGAGCCATAAAATGTGTATTTTTACTGCCTATTTTCTTCCTTTACATTTACCTTGTAACATAATGTTTGTGACTTGAACATATCTGAAATTTTAAGGAGATATCCTTATAGGGCTCTACAGATAGTCATTTTTGAGGGAAAAAGTTTTAATTAACATAAAATTCGAGTCCAAAAGTGTTGCACCTTTGTTAAGTATGATACTTTGCTGAGTATTTAAAATGTATTTTTGAGAATGTTACTGTCTTTAAAGTATTTGTGTTTGCGGTTTTAAGAAATACATCTATTTTATTAATTTAGGGAGAGTTCCATAAGATAGATAAACATCAATGCTAGCCTTGGCTTAAAAACTAGTAGGAATTCTCAGTGTGTTTCCCAGATTCAAGGATGCCTCAAAGTACAATTAAATTTGGTAGCATTTCTAACATTTTTAGCAACTGTGCCCGACAGTTAGCAAATGTTCGTTAAATACAGGTATTCCTGCTCTAGCTGGCCTTCCTCCACCAGCTCCTGGAGTGCTCCCTCTTGTTCTGGTCCATGAACACTAGCGTGCTATACACTGCCATCCTCAGTTTTAGAGCCACTGACCAGTTGAGTTTATTGCCTAGTGGAAGCTCTGCCAAACATCCCGTTCTCAGACGACTGTCTTTTGGTCCACCAAAAACTGATTGCTTTGTAAAGTGTAAGGAAACCTAAGATCATCTTAATGATGGTAAGTACATCTTTGAGGTTAAATTGGCTGTGTAGGTAGTGTGCACGGATGTAGGCAGGGCATGGTGGACTCTGCCCTTGTAACCGTTCCAGAGAATGCACTGAGAATGAAGACAACCAGTAAGTCCCTAAGTATAGTGGGAAATGGGAGAATGTGGAAGTTTTTGATACCATATTAAAGAGAATACTAATTGATTTACTGTATAGAATAGTACAATTTATACAAGTTATTTAAAGGAAAGAAAAGTAGAGGGATATAATTAATTATCTTATTCCTAAATTACATCTTCAGTTAATTTTTTAATCCTGGGAATTCAGGATATAAAGACCTCAGGTCAGGTGATCTGTGCCTCTATATTAATAACTTGGACCTTGGGGAAAATTCTTCCTGATTAGAACATCACCTGTATCCCAAGCTGTGTTCCAGGGAAGCAGAAGGGGTCAATGAATGAATGAATGAATGAATGCCCTCTACTACTTTGTTTCCTTCTTGGAGGTTCCAGATGCATATTAGCATATTAAAAGTTTCAAGATGTCCTGAAATAAACCTGCCCTTGTTTCAGCTTTGGTATTTCCCTAATTTATGCAGAATGAAGAAGTTTATAGCAAAGGAATATATTTTTATATCACCCAGAATATATTTTGGAGAAACTGTTTAGCAAGTTATCCTTTAAATGATGATACTGTTTATTTAAATATCTTCCTAGGGTCAGAAGAATTACTATAGTTATCTTAAGAACCATATCTAGGGTTAGGCCTGTAGAGTGGTTCACGCCTGTAATCCCAGCACTTTGGGAGAGGCAGGTGGATCACAAGGTCAAGAGATCGAGACTATCCTGGCTAAGGTGAAAACCCATCTCTACTAAAAATACAAAAATCAGCTGGGCCTGGTGGTGTGCACCTATAGTCCCAGCTACTTGGGAGGCTGAGGCAGAAGAATTGCTTGAACCCAGGAGGTGGAGGTTGCAGTGAGCTGAGATCGCACCACTGCGCTCCAGCCTGGCAGCAGAGTGAGACTCTATTTCAAAAACAAAATAAAACAAACAAACAAACAAAAAGAACCATATCTAAAGGCTTGATTTAATGTTGGAAGCATATAATTAATGGATGAGAAATGAACACATCTACTGCTTTGATCCTATTGTGAGTTCTCCAGTATAAACCTTTTTGCATAATCAAACAGAAAATTTTATTTGGACTCTTTAAAATTTTCAAGCATTGGGATGTGAATCAGATAATCCATATAAAATTTTCATATATAATTAGATATATATAATTTCATATAGAATTGACAGATATAAACCCATTATTGAAGTATTGCTTGTTACCTAAATCCATTTTGGAGAACAATAATTTGTATTACTTGGCTATGACTTTTATAGTAATTAAAAAAAAGTTAACTCACTGTCTTACCAATGAGTTACAGAATTTCATGTTACCTTTCCCCCACTCATTGAAACTCAGATTATAGATCACTTTGTGGTTTTGAGTTGAGTAGTTGAAAGCTGTAGAATTTATATGCCCAGACATTTTTAACGAGCAACAGTATCACTTTGAAAAATTGTTTTGGTATACTATGATCTAATATTTTATGTGATAAAATGTTTCAGTGTTGACTTAAGTGGGTTTCATCATAGAGCTTTTTGCATTTTCAAAAAGTGTAAAAATTGTTTTAATTTTTTTTCCAAGTAAAGTTAGGGTTTTGAAATTTGCATTTCTTAATGTATAGATGTTTCAGTTTATCCTAATTGAAATTTTTAAATTTCAAAAATTAAGTTGTTTCATCCCTTTTCCAAAAATTTTTCTAAAAGGATTCAGAATTTCATAATAATTATTTTGTTTTATCTTGTGTTTGTATTTTGTTTGGTAGCTATTTTGTTATCTTTTGCAAGGAAGGAGGACTATTTGTTTCAGTTGTAAATGTATATATTTCCTCCTTCCCCTTGGGCCCAAATGTTTTATGCTTCCTGTCTTGTAAACTGTCTGAGGTGAGCTTTACCCCTGCTAGGTAAAAAAGACATTTTGAAGTCAAATTATATCCCTGTTTTCCAATGATATGCTCTTATACCTAGAAAAACCTAAAGACGCCACCAAAAAACCTCCTAGATTTAATAAATAAATTTAATAAAGTTGCAGGATACAAAATCAGCATACAAAAATAAGTAATGTTTCTGTATACCAATAACGATCTAGCTGAGAAAGAAGTCAAGAAGTCAGTCCCATTTATAATAGCTATAAAAAAAAATGAGGTACCTAGGAATACATTTAACCAAGGAGGTGAAAATCTCTACAAGGAAGACTACAAAACACTGATGAAAGAAACTGTAGATGACAAATAAATGGAAAAACATCCCATGGTCGTGGATTGGAAGAATTAATATTAAAGTAACCATGCTACCCAAAGCAATCTGCGGATTCAATGTAACCCCTATCAAAATACCAATGTCATGTTTTACAGAATTAACAAAAAATCCTGAAATTCATATGAAATCAAACAAGAGCCCTAATAGCCAAAGCAATCCTGAGCAAAAAGAACAAAGTGGGGGTATCATATTACATGACTTTGAATTATATTACAAGGCTATAGTAACCAAAACGACATGGTACTGGTATAAAAATGGATGTATAGACCAATGGAACAGGATTGAGAACCCAGAAATTAAGCCACATATTTACGGCAAACTGATCTTTGAGAAAGCCAATAACAGTATACACCAGAGAAAGGACTCTCTTAAATAAATGGTGCTGGAAAAATTGGATTGCCCTATGCATGAGAATGAAATTGGACCCCAGTCTTTCACCATAACAAAAAATCAGCTCAAGATGGATTAAAGACCTAAACGTTAGACCAAAAACTATAAATATACTAGAAGAAAACCTAGGGAAAACTCTTTTGGACATTGATATAGGCAAAGAATCTGTGACTAAGACCTCAAAAACACAGACAACTAAAACAGAAATAGACAAATGGGACTTAATGAAACTGAAAAGCTTCTGCAGAGCAAAAGAAATAATCAGCAGATTGAAGAGACAGCCTGTAGAATGAGAGAAAATATTTGCGAGCTATTTATCCGATAGGGAACTAATATCCAGAATATACAATAAATTCAATCAGTTTAACAACAAAAACAACAAGTTCCCATTAAAAAGTAGGCAAAGGACATGTCTCCTTTTTTATAATGAAGACATACACATGGCCTACACATATATAAAGAAAAGCTCAGCATCACCAATCATCAGAGAAATGCAAACCAAAACCAGAATGAGGTCTCATCTTATCCCAGTCAGAATGGCTGTATTAAAAAGACCAAAAAAAAAAAAAAACCCAAAAAATAGATATTTGCACAGATGCAGAGAAAAGGGAACTCTTAAACATTTTTTGGTGGGAATGTAAATTAGTATAGCTTCTGTGGAAAAGAGTGTGGAGATTTCTCAAAGAACTAACAATAGAATGACCATTCAATTCAGCAATCCCACTGTTGAGTATCTACCCAAAGTAGATACTCAGAGGAAAAGGACATGTCAGAAAGATACCTGTACTCATATGTTTATTGCAACACTGTTCACAATAGCAAAGATACAGAATCAACTTAAGTGTCCATCAGTGAATAAATGGGTAAAGAAAATGCGGTGTATAAACTCAATAGAATGCTATTCAGACATTTAAAAAAAAGAGTGAAATCATGTCTTTTGTGGCAATGTTGATGGAACTGGAAGTCATTATCTTAAGTGATAAGGCACAAGCCAGACATAAAGAGCCAAATATTGCATAAACCCTGACTTGCTCTGCAGTCTATGTAGATAACAAGATTGCACATGTACCCTGTAAGTTTTTCTTTTTCTTTTTGAGACAAGGTCTCGCTCTGTCACCCAGGCTGGAGTGCTTTGGCATGATTTCAGCTCACTGCAACCTCTGCCTCCTGGGCTCCATTGATTCTCCCACCTCAGCCTCCCAAGTAGCTGGGACTACAGGTATGAGTTACCATGCCTGGCTAGTTTTTTATTTTTTGGTAGAGATGGGGTTTCACCCTGTTCCCAGGCTGGTCTTGAACTCCTGAGTTCAAGCAGTCTGGCTGCCTCAGGCACCCACAGTGCTGTGATTATAGGAGTGAGGCACCACACCTGGCCTATTTTTTTTTTTTTTTTTTTTTTTTTT
>PVKV010020566.1:0-39522 GCA_004027835.1 Alouatta palliata | reverse complement strand
GTGTGTGTGTGTGGTGGGGTTTGGAGTGTGTGTGTGTGGTGGGGTTTGGAGTGTGTGTGGGAGGGCTTTGGAGTGTGTGTATGTGTCTGGTGAGGTTTGGAGTATGTGTATGTGTTGGGGTTTGGAGTGTGTGTGTGTGTGTGTGTGTGTGTGTGTCTGTGTGTGTGTGGTGGGGTCTGCATGTAAAGGAGCAGACCTGGGCTGTGCCCAGATTGCTAATGGCTCCCTTCCTCCCCCAAATCGTTGGAGCCTGGAGGTGGCTGTCCCGATGCCAGCGATCTTTTCATTGGTGCAGGAAGTCCATTCAGCCCTGCATTGCTTTTAATGAGTTTTGCAAGCAAGTGGCCTCTTCCTGTGACTCATTCTGCCTTTTGTGCGCCGGAGATTGTGGTTTTAAGTTTCACTTTGGAAAGTGACCACCACTTCTGCCGCTTTCTCCCTGTTGGAATCTGAGCAAGTTACATTCATTCTGCAACAAAGAAATGTAAATGTAGGAGCCGCCAGTCATATTTCTGCTCTGATTGTAAAAACATCCTTTTCCGTGATGGTTGACAGAGCCAAGCTAAGAAGAAATGGTTTATATTTTCAAGTAACACATTCATCTGTGAACTCTGTATTTCCCTCTCCCCCACCCACCAGTTTTGCTTTTGTTCTTTGTCTTCTTAATTCATATTTCAGGGAGATTCTAAAAAAATAAACAGGGCTTGTTGATGAGTGAGGCAGTTAACCTCTAGTTTATTGAAAGAGACTTCATTCTGGGCAAAACTTTGTGCTTTTGCTTTCATGCAGCACACAGAGGATGACCACAGAGATAATTTCTTGTGCAGTAAAATGTTTTTTCCTCCCGACTTCCACACAAATCCGCTTATGGTATCCAATAGATGAATTTCTTAGGATTAACGAGTATATATGTTAAGTGGACAAATATACATATTTTCCTTCATATTTAATAATGCAGGCATCTTTAAAATGTTAGTGTTGAACTAATTTTTTTATATAACTTTATTTAAATATGTACAAACATTAAACAGTAGCTCTTGTACCATTATAAAACCAAAATGCGTTTGAGTACAGATAAAACTGTAGTGCTAATAGGTGGGGCGCAGGGACTCATGCCTGCAATCTCGGCACTTTGGGAGGCCGAGGTGGGTGGATCCCTTGAGATAGGAGTTCAAGACAAGCCTGGCCAATATGGTGAAACCCCGTCTCTACCAAAAATACAAAAATTAGCCAGGCATGGTGGCACGCACCTGTAATCCCAGCTACTTGGGAGGCTGAGGCAGGAGAATTGCTTAAACCTGGGAGGCGGAGGTTGCAGGGAGCTGAGATTGTGCTACTGCACTCCAGCCTGGGCCACAGAGTGAGGCTGTGTCTCAAAAACAAAAACCAAAAAGAAAAACAATAGCACTAATAGAATTCAGATTGCCATGGGTGGAAAGCGCTGAAGTACTGAAGCTAGTGAAATGATGTTGGATTTGGGTTTATAATCAATGTATCTGTGTTTTTTGTGTCATTTGTTAATTTGATTCTTTTGACTTGAGCATAATGGACCACCATTAAAATCATCATCATAACACTGACTTCTACAAAATGCAATGATGAAACAGTTCTTATTCCATACTGGCATCTACATTGACTGCCAATGAACGGTTGCACGTTTTTCCACCAAAGATGGGCTCTGCTTGATCCATTGTCTCACGGGACAAATGTGGCACTGACTTGGATTTGGGGACTTTTTAAGTTCGGCCAGGGACTACACCACCCAGACTTCATTGTCCTGATTTTCTCTTTCTGAAGTGCCATGAAGCCTTGGTTTGGAGGTTACGCAATCATTTCGCTTACTCAAATCCTCAGCACACTTAGGGATGTACATGGAGCAGTCCTGCTCTCCAACCCATCCTTGGGCAAAGGCTAAGCGGTCTCATGGGGGAGAGAGCTGCTTCTTCTGTGGGGAGGAGAGAAGAGCGGCTGAGGAGACCTGCAGGGAGCCACTTCCAGACCTGCACGCGCTCTGCCGCCCTCTAACGTCACATGGAGGGGCTGGGTGTCTAAAGGAATGGGTGGGAAATCCTGTTTTTAGAGAGCCAAAGCAATTTTACAACTTCTCATAATGGTTTTGCTTGCTTTGGGGGCAAGCTGGTAGATGGGCAGGTGATAACCTTTGCATGGATTTGGGGGGCCTTGGATGGGAGGCAGCTTTCTTTGGGGATCAGAGACACTGGTCTGGGTACCTCTCATTCCCACAGGCACCTTCAGTTGCAGGAAAGGGGTCAGAGTGCAAAGTAGCTAAGCAGTCTCAAAAGTCTAAGGTCTGACCTGATTCATGAAGTGCCTGGAGAAAAGATGGGGGAAAGGATCTTAGCATGACACTTCCAGATGAGTGGGACTGTGAGGGGGTGGCCTTAGGCACCCACCCACTCACCTTATGCACCCACCTCTCTACCCTGAGACACCAGGCTGATCAGAAAGCACCACCCCCTGGGGATTCTGGAGATGCCCTTGACATCCACGGGAGGAGGAAGACTTTGACCTTGATTTAACTTTGGTTCAGAGGAGATGTGGCTTTTTTTCCCCACAGCAGCAGCAGCAGCAGTACCTGGCGACCAGCATCATTTCACCACAGTGTGAAACCATCAGTTGATGTATAAAGGTGAATTTTAGACCCAGGGAGTGGTCTAGGGTGTCCATGTACAATGCATGAAAATGTGAGCTCTAAAAAGGGCAAACATTAAATTGAGGAAGTCCTGTGTGTGCCTGGTAGTATCTCACTGTGTTTGTGGATAACACATGGTCTTTTTGGAGCACTCATAGCTGGTTGATGTGCTTGTTCTTGTGTTGATTAAAACAAGTCCTCTAGGCACTTCTCTCAACTGGCACGCCAGTAGATGGCCTTTACAGTAATGCACCTTCAAACATCTCATCTGGCTGACAGCTTGCATATTCTTTTTTTTTTTTTTTTTTTTTTTGAGATGGGGTCTCCCTCTGTCGCCTAGGCTGGAGTGCAATGGTGTGATCTTGGCTCACTGCAACCTCTGCCTCCCGGGTTCAAGCAATTCTCCTGTCTCGGCCTCTGGAGTAGTTGGGACTTCAGGCGCATGCCACCGTGCCCAGCTAATTTTTGTATTTTTAGTAGAGATGGGGTTTCACCATATTGGCCAGGCTGGTGTCGAACCTTGACCTCATGGTCCACCCGTCTTGGCCTCCCAAAGTGCTGGGATTATAGGTGTGAACCATCACGCCCGGCCCAGCTTGCACATTCTTTAGCTCGTTGGTCACTCTTCTCTCCTGAATGCAAGCCACATGTACTTCTCAAAGCCTAGCTTCAGTCTCACCTTCCCTGTGGTCTCTTTCGAGCAGACCCACACAAAACTCTGTGCTTTGGAAACTGCCAGGTAAGACACAACTGTTTAGTTTTATTATCATTGCTATTTCCATATCACTGTTTACAATCATCAACTTCATTTTATTGAGGGGAAAACTGAAATTCAGAGACTTTTGTCTAAGGTCCTCCAACTAGTACAAGGCAGAGCTAGTATTCAGGTCTCCAAATCCAGAATGATCAGAGGGTCATCAGGCTCTGTCCCACTGTTTCCAGCAGTTGAGCCCTGCACCCACCAAGAGTGACGGTCCTATGGGCGGCCACTGGACGATGGAGGTGAAGTGGGGAGGCATCAGAGTGACAGCCACATTGTGTGCCTGCTGCATGAGCCAGACCGCAGGACAATACTCAAAGAGAAGCATGGACATCCATCCTGGCTGAGCTGATGACGGTAAGAGGCCACAAAGCCATGAAAATGACTTGGAGCAGCTTCCACATATTCCTCAGGGTTGAATCATTGTGTGCACCACAGAGCATTTGCTTTGTAAAAAAGCTAACAGTGTGAAAAACGGGGTAGGTGCTTCCTGTTTTGACCAGGAACAAATGCAAACCAGACCCTGCTCCTCTCACCAGGCAGAGCTTGCTCTTTCAATTCAGAGATATCTGCAAGGACCCAATTATGCCGTGGTGTGGAATGGAGCATATATGTAACTGAGGTTCCTGCGAAAGACACCATTTCCTGGCTGAGTGGCAAGATTGGCCAGGACACCAGGAAACTGAGCCTGATTGGACACATGAGAGTGTGAGCTGGTGAGACAGTGTTTGGGACAGGATTAAGTAAATTATGTTTCTCTTCTGCCTTCTGTTCTTTGTCACTAATGTAAAATATACAAAGGAGTGACATGTTCAGTTGCCGAATTCCTGATGTGTTATATCCTGGTGGAAATGTTCACTGGGGTGGGGCTTCCTGTGTATGTTGGGGGCAGGGTCAGGGAGTTTGGAGACTCTGAGCCAGGAGATCTGGCAGAGATAGCTGCTTGTCCTCTGAAGAGTTCTGCTTTCTTTCCATATGGTAGAGTAGTGGCTGAAAAGCAGCTGCCTAGCAGGGGCTATATTTTCCAGCCCCCACCCCCTTGTTAGGTGGGGCTGTGTCACCCCATCTTGCCAATGGGAACATTAGCAGCAGTGACCTGAATTACTTCTGGGCCAAAGTAGTTAAAAAGCAGGTGTAGCTTTGTCACATTCTCTATCTCTGTCCATCAACTGGAAGCAATGGTCTGTAAGACCCTGGGTCCCTGAGTCACTCTGTGGAAGGCAGCCTGCCAAGTACTAAAATGGACTTCGTGTGAGGAAAAAGTAAACTTCCAGCATGGTGAATCTCTGAGATTTAAAGGTTTATTTGTGACAGCAGCTAGTATTACCTAACTGATACAGGGAGTGAGAGGACAGATGAGGGAAGAGATTTGGATCAGAGAGGAGTGAGGCGGCCACCCAGGCCTTCAGTGATGGCCGCAGCCAATGAGCTTTAGGAGAGGTTGCATTTCATTTTGAGTTTTATGTTTTCTTTTTCTGTTTGTGGTTCCTTTATGATACCCTCAAATCTTAAGTACAATTTATTGACCACCTCATTCTATATTCAGTCTGTGTTAGAGTTTTGTGGGCACAAAAGGAGAAGGTGTACCCGTGGTTGGGGTGAAGGAGTGTGGCTGTGTGAAAAGAGGATTGCAGTTTTCTGGAGCAGTGATGTGGTTTCTGGCCACCCCTGTGCTGGGAGGCTGGAGGGCATGTCTCGGCCTCTCTGGGGTCCCCCACAGCACAGCTATAAATGCTTGTGTGTGCCCAGCAGGCTTCTGATCTTTCCCCTTCCCATGCCCAGCTGAGTGGGCACCTGGCTGTCTTCACACCTCTAGCGAGGTAGGTGCGGTGCCTCATTTGGCCTTCTGGTGGCCAAGGTGGCCATCAGAATTAATCCAGAGACAGCAGGTCAGATCCAGAGGGCACACATTCACCGGGACATGCCACCACCATCTGAAAACACTATGAAAATCAGAGAAGAAATGGAAATTCCTGACATCACGTGAGGGTGGTTTACATAATGGTGTTTTGGATTCAAGGGAAGGGAGTTCCCAGCAGGCTAGAGACATGGCGAAACTCAGATGATACATGGATTGCTGCTTTCACACAGTTGGGACATCTACAAAAGAACACTAAATTAGGGTTTAAATTTCCTTTGATGCAATCGTACATATTTTTGATTTATTCGATGGGGCTTTAGAAATCATCACTTAAATGGGTTTATTAATTGTGTGGGTTCTCAAGAATTGTTAGGTTGCTTACCTCAAATCTGTCATTTCCAGGTGCCCTGGGAAGAGACTGACACACAGTGTAAACAGGGAGCCAAGCAGGTCCCGGGTCCCTTCCCCTCCCGACCCCCACATTCTTTCACTGTTTTTGTTTGAGACGGAGTCTTGCTCTGTCACCAGGCGGGAGTGCAGTGGCGCAATCTCGGCTCACTGCAACCTCCACCTCCTGAGTTCGAGCAATTCTTCTGCCTCAGCCTCCTGAGTAGCTGCCTGGCTAATTTTTTTGTATTTTTAATAGAGGCGGGGTTTCACTGTGTTGGCCAGGATGGTCATGATTTCTTGACCTCGTGATCCACCCGCCTCGGCCTCCCCAAGATGCATTCTTTCACTCTTAAGCTAAAAGCTTTGTTTTCAGTCTGAGACACCTGTCTCATCATGGCATCCAGGACAAGTCTGTGTTTCTCGGCTATTTGGAGTTTTATTAACTAATGGGTAGGTTTTCATCTGACAATACTTGTCCTCAGTAGCTTGATGCAAAGCACTGTTGAGGCAACAGAGCACATCAGAGTGTCTCTGTTCCCCGGGGGCTCACAGTTCCAAGCTAGGTGAGGCCAGGCAAGCACAACTGTAATCTGAGGTGCACAGAAGCAGGTGACTTAAGAGAGACACAGCCATGAGCTACTGGAGATGGGGACTTATATCTTCCCTGTGAAAGTACTTAATCATCTGAAATCACTCTTCCCTCTGCCATGGACAGAACTGACTAGCTCACTGTGCGTATGTATGCATGAGCATGTATGGGTGCTGGGACCTGAGGGTATAAAAAAGCATGGGGCATAATTCCTGTCGTCAAAACCCTTACATTTACCCAGCAAGTCTAATTTTAGATGTAAAAAGCCATGGGTCCAACAAACCTATTATGTAACTTTTTTTTTTTTCTTGTATTCAAGTGGGATAATTCAGGAAATGGAAGAAAATTTCAGACACTATAATATCTTCAGAAGGGTAGACTATTGCACTCATAAAATGAAAAATTGATATCACGAAGAAACAAGAATAATCCATTTGGGGTCTGGGAGATAGGGCCTCCAATTAAAGAGAAAGATAGAGAAAACTCCGGAATGTCAGCTTCTCAGATACTTTTTGCATGCTAAGACAGTTTTGGGGACTTAAGATTAGTGAACGAAACAAATGAAATCCCTGTCCTCAAGGTGCTTGTATTCTACATGAGGGACATAGAAACCAACAACATGTCAAGTATTAATAAGGTCTGCAAATAAAAAAGGAGCAGGGGGAGAGGAAAGTGGAGTGAGGGAAAGGCACCATTTTCCAGAGAACGAAGCCAGGGGTCCCCCCCCTCTACTGCAGTGACATGCCCCTCCTGAATCTCATTTTCAACTCTTTCCCCTGCTTATTCTGGAATTTACTTTTGTATTTCTAAGTAAAATGAACATACTACAATATTTCGATTAATGAAATTTAGGCATTCCTTATTGACTTACGATGCCAGATGAAGTTTTTGTCTTTCACATACACTTTTTACCATCCCTAAGCCTTGTAGTATAAAAATATCATGTTTTTTATTTCTGTAACTTTTGGCTTTTCCTGGAGTTAAAATTCTCTGTTTTTTAATGGCTCATTATTTTTTTCAAAATATTTTTTTGCCCCTCCACCAAAAAATGTTATGGGAAAAAATTCTCTGTAATATTTTCCACACTGTTAAATATATTTCTCCTTTTTTCCTCCTGGAATTCCTCCTACTGAAGTGCTCTCTCCCCGAACGTTCCGGTCTAATGGGGCTGCACTGACCCCCAGCAGGCCGTCATTCTGGAGTCTTCTCTGCTTTTCTCCTTATTTGGAGGCCGTCTCTCAGATCCCAGATGGATTGGTCTTCATGCTTTTTTTCTTGGTATCCGTCTCTCATTTTATGAGTGCAATAGTCTACCCTACTGAAGAGATTAGTTATAGTGTCTGTGAAATTTTCTTGTTTCCTGAATTATCTCAATAATAATAGTAACTCCCCAAATTTTGCTTGTTTGATTTGGTTTCTATTGGTGACTTCCCTCAACTGTCTGGTAATACTTGATATCTGTTTATATGTAAGAGAGATGCCCTAAAAAGTTGTAGGGTAGGGAGGTGGCTGTGCAGGGTGGCAGGTATCTGTGTCTATCTGTGGGTGGGTGTGGGTATATGAGTGTGGGTCTGTGTCTATGGGGTGTGTATGTGGGGATATCTTTGGTGTGTACATGGGGGGTGTGTGAGTGTGTCTTTGGGGGATGTGCAGGTTCTGTCAGCCATGGGCTTTGCTGCCGGCAATCTGCATGTTCCCCCAACATCAGCACCTTCAACTCTCCTCTCTGGGGTGGTTTGGTCTCTGCAGAGAGGCTGCCTGGCCTCATGGTGGGAGGTGGAGCTTGTGGTGAACTGCCTGCCACATGCCACAGTTGGATCAAGGAAGCAGCCGAGGAGCCCCACCGCTCACTGTGCAAGTGCCTCCAATGCCCAGTTTCAGTCTAACACCTCACCCTGCATCTTCTCCCCAACTCCAGGACAATGCACCTGCTATTAGCCACTCCAGTGTCACCATGGCATTAGCCATATCTCAATTTCCCACTCTCTACAGCATCATTGCCATCATCATACAAATCTGCTGTGATGTGTCCCATTAGTGTAAAACCAGCCTCAGCTCGTATTCCTCTCCGTGACCACCCATTTCTCTCTGCTTCCCTTTCTGGCCAAATCCTTGGAAGAGATGACTGTATAGTCTGCCCTTCCAATCCATGGGTTTCATATCTGTGAATTTAACCAAGCATGGGTCAAAAATATTTGGGAAAAAAACTGCGTCTGTACGGAACACATGCAGACTTTTTCTTATAATTATTTCCTAACCCATATAGTATAGCAACTATTAACATGGCATTTACACTGTATTAGGCATTATAAGCAATCTAGAGATTATTTCAAGTACACAGAAGATGTGTATAGGTTGCATAAAAATACTACACCATTTTATATCAGGGGCTTGACATCCACGAATTTTGACATCCACAGGGGTCCTGAAACCAGTCCCCCGTGGACGCCAGAAGCTGTCCTTGCTTTTTCCCCTTCCTCCCTTTCCTTCTCTCTTGCACCCACTCCAAGTCGACCTTTGCCCCCCACTCCAATGTACCCACGCAACATCTTCAATGAACTCCAAATGACAGAGCCAAGCAGTTTAGTCTCCATCTTACTTGGCCCAACAGTCAGGGAGGAATCTGGTCGTGCTTTGTCTCTTGCTCTTTCCTCAAAATCATTCCTCAAATGCCGCCCAGATGTTTCCATCCAGGGAGCAGGGAGATCGGGGCAATGGAGGAGCAGCAGTGTGGCTGGAGAATTGACTCTGAAGGGCAGCCGTGATGCTGTTGAGGGGTGGGTAGGTCACTTCATGCATATGCCAGCCAGGTGGCCTGGCCTGATGTCTCATGTACTTGGTGGCCACTAAAGGGAGGAGGAATGGGGAATGACGGAGTTGGGTGATGCTTTAGAGGAATCACCCAGGTGGCAGTGGGGACAGATGGGAGGGGCTGGGCAGGGGCAGGGAACCTTACCTGAAAACCCTCCAGGTGGCTCAGACTGGAGAAGCTGAAGGTCCAGCTACATGGGCATGAAGGGAGGGAGCTGAGGAGAGCCACGGAGGAAGCTGGGATCACTTCCAAGTCTCCAGCACAGACACGTGAGTGCATGGAGGGCCCATGACAGAGTTCCGCCACCTGGAAACACAGAGCCGGCTGAGGGCCTGCCTGGAAGCCCCGGGGTTCACCTGAGGCAGGTTGAGTGGTTGACCCCTGAGGAACAGCCAGAGGGTAGGCAGTGAGCCGCAGGCAACTTGTCCAGTCTGGATATGCCTCATTGTTCTGAACGAGGCGGCAGGGGAGATGCAGCCCCGCTGGAGAAGTCGCTGGTGAGTCTGCTCTGCAGAGTTTCAGAATGGTGCCAGCCCCTCCAGGCTGCTCCTCACCATTCCCTGCCCTGTCAGCTGGCCTTGGCTGCCCTTTCAAGGACGTGTGAGGCCACAGGAACAGGGAGGCCACTCTACCTGGTGAGGTGACCCCTGACTCATGCCGAGGTCTCCCCTGTGCTGGGTGGCTGGAAAGTATGCCTCAGCCTGTCTGGAGTCCCTGAAGCACAGCTCTAAAGGCACAGGTGCACCTAGCAGGCTTCTACTGTCTCCTCTTCCTGTGCCCAGCTGAGTGGGCACCTGGCTGTCTTCACACCTGTAGAGAGGCAGGTGCAGTGCCTTGTTTGGCCTCAGACCCAGGTGTGATCTCCATTCCAGCTCTTCTTGTATTTTTCCAGAGTGAATACGGGTTGCTGACAACTCGTCCAGATGAGTGAAACTGATATTTGCTTCCTATGTGCCTGTTTATTCTTTAAAAAATTTTTAAATTATATTTTTAACAAGCAAAGGAAAAATGAATATATTTATGGTGTACAACATGATGCTTTGATATTTATATACTTTGAGGACTGTGATAATGTATTATATTCTTTAAAACTGCCTCACTACAACCTTTGCCTCCCGGATTCAAGCAATTCTCATACCTCAGTGTACCGAGTAGCTGGGATTACAGGCGTGCACCACCACCCATGGCTAATTTTTTTTTTTTTTTTTTTTGGTAGAGACGGAGTTTCACTATATTGGCTAGGCTGGTCTCCAACTCCCAATCTCAGATGATCCCCCCGCCTTGGCCTCCTAGAGTGCTGGGATTACAGGCGTGAGCCACCACGCCCAGCCGAGAGTAGATTTTAAATGTTCTCATCACAAAAAAATGGTAATTATATGAAGTGAAGGCTATATCAGTTAACTTAATCATCCCACAGTGGATATGTATATCAATGGCTGTTAATTCTCTATGTTTGTATGCATTGCAATTGAGGAATGGAGGAGGATAATTGATATTTATGACACATTTCGGCTGGAAATCTTTGAGAATACACCTTGTGAGTTTTGCATGAAAAGGAGATTCTCAGGGTGGGGATCTGAGCCTTGATCTGTGGGATCGCCAGCCTCACTTGTTCTGCATGGGATGCAGCAGCTTGTGTGTCCCATGAGAATGACGGCTGCAGCTGATGCTGGTGAGAGAGATTAAGAACAGAGCACCTTCTGCATCTCATCAGCAGGGATCCTTAACCTGGGTTGTATGTTAAAATTAACTGGGGGAGGAGGTGGGTTTAAACATTTACTGATGCCCAGGTCCCAACTCAAACCAGTTGAATCTGAGTCTCCATCTACACCCTCCAAGTGGGGTCAGCTTGGCTGGGAAGTGTTTACAACATACACTCTGATTGTCATTGTGGATTTGAAAGACTCAGACTGTGACTTCAACCACAGCAGCGGGATGGTGGATTTTATCTATAAAAGGATAAAGACCTTTGTGGGCCAGAGGGAAGAGACTGTTTTACAAGGGATATTCCATCTTCTTGAGTAATGCATGGGAAAACCCACAATGGAATTATCAGGAAACAAAATGCTAAAAATAAATGTGGCATGCTTCCTTGATAGTAGAGATAGATCGTGATAGTTGCTTAAGCATGGGGATGCCAGGACCACCTGGGGAGCCAGAAATGAAGAGATCATAGGAGGCAGAAGGGAGAATCTAATGAGATGCAGAAACTTCAAATTTCTCAAGTTTGCTGAAGGACTGAAGCCAGTGTCTGGAGGGCAGGCAATTTGCAACTATCACCATGAGCCTCATTGAAGATGAAGTCTATCTGTTGAATTTGTATTTATAGATAAAATACACCAAACGATTGGCAGAACTTGCTGGTATGCTGACGAAGCTGAAATCATACACACCTAACTTTTCCACATATTTTCCATTTATTTTTCTTCTTTCAAAAGTTCCCTAAATGTCTGGTTATGGTGTTTGGCTGGGGTCTGAACTGTATTACGAATTGGTCCTACCATCATGATTTTACTTGTAGTAACTTTTCTAAGGCCTTGAAATTTGCTTGAGTTTTCTGAATTTTGTGAGTGAGGGGACGGTAATGGGAGAATCTTTGTTGGCTTCTTGGAAAAGTGGGACCCAGGAAGACTCGGGATTAGATTTCCAGTCCTTTGCAGGTGCCAGAAGAAACCCTTCCATTGAAAAGTGGTTTGGAAAGCAGTGTCTTCAGAAGAAATCCATCGGAAATCTTCTTCCACCAGGAACTCCTCTTGCTAACAGAGCAGAAAGGAAAATTTGAAAAAAAGAGAATTTTTATTTATTTTGTTTATATTTTTATTGTACTTTAGGTTATGAGGTACATGTGCAGATCATGCAGGATTGTTGCATAGGTACATACATGGCAAGGTGGTTTGCTGCCTTCATCCCCCCATCACCTATATCTGGTATTTCTCCCCATGTTATCCCTCCCCACCCTCCCATCCCCCACTGTCCCTCCCCTAGCCCTCCAAAACTGACCTCAATGTGTGATGCTTCCCTCCCTGTGTCCATGTGTCCTAATTGTTCAACACCTGCCTATGAGTGAGAACATGCGGTGTTTGGTTTTCTGTTCTTGTGTTAGTTTGCTGAGAATGATGGTTTCCAGATTATCCATGTCCCTATGAAGGACACAAACTCATAGTTTTTTTATGGCTGCATAGTATTCCATGGTGTATATGTGCCACATTTTCTTTATCCAGTCTATCATTGATGGATATTTGGGTTGGTTCTAGGTCTGTGCTATTGTAAACAGTGCCACAGTGAACATACGTGTGCATGTGTCTTTATAATAGAACAATTTATAATTCTTTGGGTATATACCCAGTAATGGGATTGCTGGGTCAAATGGAATTTCTATTTCTAGGTCCTTGAGGAATCATCACACTGTCTTCCACAATGGTTGCACTAATTTGTACTCCCACCAACAGTGTAAAAGTGTTCCTATTTCTCCACATCCTTTCCAGCATCTATTGTCTCCTGATTTTTTAATGATTACCATTCTAACTGGCATGAGATGGTGTCTCAAGGTGGTTCTGATTTGCATTTCTCTAATGACCAGTGACGATGAGCATTTTTTCATATGTTTGTTGGCCTCATAGATGTCTTCTTTTGTAAAATGTCTGTTCATATCCTTTGCCCACTTTTGAATGGGTTTGTTTGTTTGTTTTTCTTGTAAATCTGTTTTAGTTCTTTGTAGATTCTGGATATTAGCCCTTTGTCAGATAGGTAGATTGCAAAATTTTTTTTCCATTCTGTTGGTTGCTGGTTCACTCTAGTGATTGTTTCTTTTGCTGTACAGAAGCTCTGGAGTTTAATTAGATCCCATTTGTCTATTTTGGTTTTTGTTACCATTGCTTTTGGTGTTTTAGTCATGAAGTCCTTGCCTATACCTATGTCCTGAATGGTTTTGCATAGCTTTTCTTCTAGGGTTTTTATAGTGTTAGATCTTATGTTTAAATCTGTAATCCATCTGGAGTTAATTTTAGTGTAAGGTGCCAGGAAGGGGTCCAGTTTCTGCTTTTTGCACATGGCTAGCCAGTTTCCCCAACACCATTTATTAAACAGGGAATCCTTTCCCCATTGCTTGTTTTTCTCAGGTTTGTCAAAGATCAGATGATTGTAGATGTGTGGTGTTGCTTCTGATGCCTCTGTTCTATTCCATTTGTCTATGTCTCTGTTTTGGTACCAGTACCATGCTGTTTTGATTACTGTGGCCTTGTAGTATAGTTTGAAGTCAGGCAGCATGATGCCTCCAGCTTTGTTCTTTTTGCTTAGGATTGTTTTAGCTATGCAGGCTCTCTTTTGGTTCCATATGAAGTTTGGTTTTTTCCAGTTCTGTGAAGAAGGTCATAGGTAGCTTGATGGGGATAGCATTGAATCTACAAACTACTTTGGGCAGTATGGTCATTTTCACGATGTTGATTCTTCCCAGCCATGAGCATGGAATGTTTTTCCATCTGTTTGTGTCCTCTTTTATTTCATAGAGCAGTGGTTTGTAGTTTTCCTTGAAGAGGTCCTTTACATCCTTTGTTAGTTGTATTCCTAGGTATTTTATTCTGTTTGTAGCAATTGTAAATGGGAGTTCACTTTTGATGTGGCTCCCTGTTTGTCTGTTATTGGTGTATAGAAATGCTTGTGATTTCTGCACATTGATTTTGTATCCTGAGACTTTGCTGAAGTTGCTTATCAGTTTCAGGAGATTTTGGGCTGAGATGATGGGGTATTCTAAATATACAATCATGCAATCTGCAAATCGAGACAATTTGGCTTCCTCTTTTCCTAACTGAATAAGCTTTATTTCTTTTTCTTGCCTGATTGCTCTGGTTAGAACTTCCAAAACCATATTGAGTGGTGAGAGGGGCCATCCTTGTCGTGTGCCAGATTTCAAAGGTAATGCTTCCAGTTTTTGCCCATTCAGTATGATATTGGCTGTGGGTTTGTCATAAATAGCTTTTATTATTTTGTGATACGTTCCATTGATACCCAGTTTATTGAGGGTTTTTAGCATAAAGGGCTGTTGAATTTTGTCGAAGGCCTTCTCTGCATCTATTGAGATAATCATGTGGTTTTTGTCTTTGGTTCTGTTTATGTGAGGGATTACGTTTATAGACTTGTATATGTTGAACTGGCCTTGCATCCCTGGATGAAGCCTACTTAATCATGAAGAATAAACTTTTTGATTTGCTGTTGCATTTGGTTTGCCAGCATTTTATTGAAGATTTTTGCATCGATGTTCATCATGGATATTGACCTGAAGTTTTCTTTTTTAGTTGTGCCTCTGTCCAGTTTTGGTATTAGGATGATGTTGGTCTAATGAGTCGGGGAGGATTCTCTCCTTTTGTATTGTTTGGAATAGTGTCAGAAGGAATGGTACCAGCTCCTCTTTGTATGTCTGGTAAAATTCGGCTGTAAACCTGTCTGGACCTGGGCTTTTTTAGTTGGTAGGCTATTAATTGCTGCCTCAACTTCAGCCCTTGTTATTGGTCTATTCAGAGTTTCAACTTCTTCCTGGCTTAGTCTTGGGAGAGTGCAAGTGTCCAGGAATTTATCCATTTCTTCCAGATTTACTGGTTTGTGTGAATAGAGTTGTTTGTAGTAATCTCTGATGGTAGTTTGTGTTTCTGTGGAATCAATGTAGATGTCCCTTTTATCGTTTTTTATTGCATCTATTTCATTCTTGTCTCTTTTCTCTTTTATTAGTCTAACTAGTGGTCTACCTATTTTGTTGATCTTTTAAAAAAATCAGCTCCTGGATTTTGTGGATTTTTTTGAAGGGTTTTTTGTGTGTCTGTCTCCTTCAGTTCTGTTCTGATCTTAGTTATTTCTTGCCTTCTGCTGGCTTTTGAGTTTTTTTTATCTTGATCCTCTAACTCTTTCAGTTTTGATGATAGGGTGTTGATTTTAGACCTTTCCTTGCTCCTCATGTGGACATTTATTGCTATGAATTTCCCTCTAGACACTGCTTTAAATGTGTCCCAGAGATTCTGGTATGTTGTGTCTTTGTTCTAGTTGGTTTTGAAGAACGTCTTTATTTCTGCCTTCATTTCATTGTCTATCCAGTTGACATTCAGGAGCCAGTTGTTCATTTTCCATGCAGTTGTGTGGTTTTGAGTTAGTTTCTTATTCCTGAGTTCTAATTTGATTGCACTGTGGTCTAAGAGACTGTTTGTTATGATTTCCATTCTTTTGCATTTGCTGAGGAGTGATTTACTTCCAATTATGTGGTCGATTTTAGAGTAAGTGCGATATGGTGCTGAGAAGAATGTATATTCTGTGGATTTGGGGTTGAGAGTTCTCTAAATGTCTATTAAGTTCGCTTGGTCTAGATCTGAGTTCAAGTCCTGGATTTCCTTGTTGATATTCCGTCTCATTGATCTGTCTAATATTGACAGTGGGGTGTTAAACTCTCCCACTATTATTGTGTGGGAGTCTAAGTCTCTGTAGGTCATTAAGGACTTGCTTTATGTATCTGGGTGCATATATATTTAGGATAGTTAGCTCTTCTTGTTGTATTGATCCTTTTACCATTATGTAATGCCCTTCTTTGTCTCTTTTGGTTTTTGTTGGTTTAAAGTCTATTTTATCAGAACTAGGATTACCACCCCTGCTTTTTTTTTTTTCTTCCTCTCCATTTGCTTGGCAAGTCTTCTTCCATCCCTTTATTTTGAGTCTATGTGTGTCTTTGCATGTGAGGTGGGTCTCCTGAATACAGCACATTGATGATTCTTGGCTTTTTATCCAATTTGCCAGTCTGTGTCTTTTGACTGGGGCATTTAGTCCATTTACATTTAATGTTAGTATTTTTATGTGTGAATTTGATCCTGCCATTTTGTTACTGGCTGGTTGTTTTGCCCTTTGTTTGGCATAATTTCTTCATTGCATGATTGGTCTTTACTATTTGATTCTTTTTTGCAGTGGTTGGTACTGATTTTTCCTTTCCGTGTTTAGTGCTTCCTTCAGGAGCTCTTGTAGGGCAGATCTGGTAGTGACAAAATCTCTCAGCAATTGCTTGTCCATAAAGGATTTTATTTCTCCATCACTTATGAAATTCTGGGTTGAACGTTCTTTTCTTTAAGGATGTTGAATATTGGACCCCACTGTCTTCTGGCTTGGAGGGTTTCTGCCAAGAGATCCACTGTAAGTCTGATGTGCTTCCCTTTGTGAGTGACCTGACCTTTCTCTCTGGCTGCCCTTAGCATTTTTTCCTTTGTTTCAACCGTGGTAAACCTGACAATTATGTGCCTTAAGAGTAATTAGGTTACTCTTCTAGAGGAGTATTGTTGTGGTGTTCTCTGTATTTCCTGTATTTAAATGTTGGCCTGCCTTGCTAGGTTGGGGAAGTTCTCCTAGATAATATCCTGAAGAGTGTTTTCCAGCTTGAATTCATTCTCCCCATCATCTTCCAGTATACCGATCAAGCGCAGATTAGGTCTTTTCACATAATCCCAATTTTCTTGAAGGCTTTGTTCATTTCTTTTCACTCTTTGTTCTCTTTTCTTGTCTTCTCATTTATTTCATTGAGTTGTTCTTCAATCTCTGATATCCTTTCTTCTGCTTGATCTATTTGACTATTGAAACTTGTGTATGCTTCACGAAGTTCTTGTGCTGTGTTTTTCAGCTCCATTAAGTCGTTTATGTTCTGCTCTAAGCTGGTTATTCTAGTTAGCATTTTGTCTAACCTTTTTTCAAGGTTTTTAGTTTCTTTGCATTGGGATAGAATATGTTCCTTTAGCTCAGAGAAGTTTGTTATAAACCACCTTCTGAAGCCTCCTTCTGTCAATTCGTCAAATTCATTCTCTGTCCAGCTTTGTTCCCTTGCTGGTGAGGAGTTGTGATCTCGTGGTTGGGGAGAGGCATTCTGGTTTTTGATGGTTTCATTCTTCTTGAGCTGGTTTCTTCCCATCTTGTTGGATTTATATAGCTTTGATCTCAGGTAGCTGCTTGAGGAGGCAGCCTTTCTTTTGTCTGCCTGCAGAGGTGCTGCTGGGCTGCCACGGATTCAGTGGAGCTGCTGTGTCTTTTATTAGGAAAATTAGGCCAGTTTCTGCAATGGCGGCTGCCCTTCCCCCCAATGAGCTTGATTGTTCCTGGTTGCTCTCCAACTGATGTTCTTGGTGCGAAAATCTGGAGTGAGAGTTTTTTAGCCTGCTGGGCTTTGTGCGGGGGTGGGGTGGCTCATGCCTGTAATCCCAGCACTTTAGGAGGCCAAGGTGGGTGGATCATGAGGTCAGGAGTTCAAGACCAGCCTGGCCAACATGGAGAAACCCTGTCTCCACTAAAAACACAAAATTAGCAGGGCGTGGTGGTTCACGCCTGTAACCCCAGCTACTCAGGAAGCTGAGGCAGAAGAATTGCTTGAACCCTGGGAGGCAGAGGTTGTGGTGAGCCGAGATCATGCCATTGCACTCCTGACTGGGCATCAAGAGTGAAACTTCATCTCAAAAAAAAAAAAAAAGAAAAGAAAAAAAAAGATATGATACTTCATGTCTCATTGCAGCTTCCTTGAATCCTTCATTTATCCACAGAGTACTAGTCAGGCAAGGTAGCTTCTTGCTGGGTCAAAGAAAATACATTTCTTATTGCTCCATACCATCCCAGAGAGCCCAGTTTATGCACAGTCCACTACCACTGGATTCACATTTAATACTCTTTCATTTGGAGAAAGAGAGATGTTAAGGAATTGGTGCATGCAGCTGTGGGGGCTACAAGTCTGAAATCTGCAGGGCAGGTTGGCAGCCTGGAGGCCTGGGGAAGAGCTGACATTGTAGCTCAAGTCCAAAGGCAGTCAGGAGCAGAATTTCTTCTTCCCCAGGGGACCCTAGTCTTTTCCTCTTAAGGTCTTCAACTGATTGAATGAGGCCCACTCACATTACAGATCATTTGCTATACTCATCATCTACCAATTTAAATGTTAGTGACATCTAAAAACATCTTCACAGCAACATCTAGACTGTGTTTGATCAAACATCTGGCACTATAATCTAGCTAAGTTGGCACGTGAAATTAACCATGAGAGATGATAAAGCTGAAACTCAAAAAGATATTGAGTGATGTAGCTAGGACTTGAGCTGAGAGCTGTCCGACTCCAGAGCCTGTCCCATAAGCCCCATGATCTCGTCGTGTTTGTGTGTGTGTGTGGAGGGGGCAGGGGCAGTGATATGGTGGGGACTGGGTCTGTTCACCTAGGGCCTGCTGACTGTAACAGCCATTCTTCCTGCCTTGGAAAACTTCCGGTCACCTTATGGGGAAAAACCTGATTTTTCAGTATAGTATCCCTGGGAGATCATTCACTAGGACCTGGCATTGTGGGAAGGCAAGCATACCTGGATAGATGCCAGAGGCTGAGCGCAGGTTTAGTTCAATCCAACTCAGTTCAATTAACCTGTATTATTTAGCCCTGACCATGTGCCAGCTTGCTGTTGGCCACAGTGTAGTTTAGTAGAAACAGACGAAAATACACAGCTCATCCCCTTTGGATCTGATGAAGTTGGAGGCAGGGAAGCACAGAAAATATATGGAACAACAACGACAGATGCATGTTATAGTAGGAATCCAGGGCTGTCCCTGATGGCTGACCTGCCATATTACTTGAGTCAAATCTTACTAATTCAGTCCTTATTAGATAATATGGAAAAATACAATTTTTAAAAGATATATTTAAATTTGTATAGCTTTTCAATTTCAACCAAGATTAGTCTGCCTTTGACAGGAAGCTTAATGATAAGCGAACTTGTTATTAACAGTGATATGTGTGTGCATATATTTACGTATAATTAATGGGAAAGAACCAACAAATTTGGATTTGAATCCTAACTGGTATTAAAATTAAAGGTAAAATCATGACTCTCATGAAAATATATAATGAATGCAAGCCAAGGATTTTATTTAACTTATTAATTAATGAGAAAACTAGTAAAATATAAAAACAAGTTCAATGAACACACAAATATAGGCAATCAGGAATTGGAAATGAATTTGTGTATAGATGCAAAACAAGTTGCGTCACAGGGCAATAACCAGTTGTGTCTTCAAGGCCCAAAGTTGATTTGCATTTCCATGGACAGGAGTTATTTGCATTACTTTCATGATCAGTTTTCTGCAGCTTATAAAGTTGTAAAATAGCACAAAGATGCTTGGAAAGTGCAGAGAGCTTGGATGCTCTAGGAAGAACACCCACCAGTCTGCTTTTTCCCATTTCAAAGGCTTGCACAATCTTTTTCTGACACTGGAGAACACCAGGACAATGGCTTTGGGCATGTGGTTTAACCTCTCTGAGTCTCAGTTGCCTTATCTATAAAAGAGGGCTGATATTTTTTCACTGGATTCTTCTACTGATTAAAAATGATAATGTGGTCATGTACCACATAATGACGTTTTGGTCAGTGATAGGCTGCGTATATAACGGTGGTCCCATAAGATTATATTACTATATTTTTACTGTACCCCTTCTATGTTTAGATATACAAATACTTACCATTGTGTTACAGTGGCCAACAGTATTTAGCACAGTAACATGTATGTGTTTGCAGTTTGGGAACAATAGGCTATACCACATAGCCTCAGTGTGTAGTAAGCTCTGCCATCTAGATCTGCGTGAAGTATACTCCATGATGTTTGCACAATGACAGAATCACCTAACAGTGCATTTCTCAGAATGTATCTCTGTTGTTAAGCAATGCATGACTGTATATCTATAAACTTCCTGACACAGAGTACGTATCCAATCAATATTAGGTCTCCTTCCTCTGTATGTTTTTAAAAACCGATATGAGGACTTGTTTCCAACACATCTCTTCATTCATTGCATTCGTTTATTCGACATTTGCTGAAGGCTAGTTATACCAGGCATGTGCTAAGCTAACGCACAGCTAATGACCACACATTGGGCAAATCACAGACTTTAAGGAGCTTGTAGACAGGTAGTAGGGGTGGTGGAAGAGGCAGGCCAACCAGTAAGTCATTAGTTATGATTTATGTGGCTCGCAGTGGTGGGAATCTCGGGAAGGGAGCCTCCGGGAGTGTGCATAGTGGTTGAAAGCAGCGACTCAGAAGCCAGACTGCTGGGGCCCATTAACTCCATCCTTGGGCAAGTTACTTAACCTCTTGGTGCCTCAATTTCTTCATATTTAGAATAAAGGTGAAATCTGTAGGCTGTGGTGCAGCTGAAATGAGTTAATATTTATGAACACTTGGACTAGTGTCTGGTGCACGCTAAGCACCATCTAAGTATTTGCTATAATAATTATTATTATTATTATTACTTTTTAGATGGAGTCTCGTTCTGTGGCCAAGGCTGGAGTGCAGTGGTGCAATCTGAGCTCTTTAACCTCTACCTCCCAGATTCAAGCAATTCTCCTGCCTCAGCCTCCTGAGTAGCTGGGAATACAGGCGCATGCCACCACACCCGGCTAATTTTTGTATTTTTAGTATAAACAGGGTTTCACCATGTTGGTCAGCCTGGTGTAGGACTCCTGATCCACCCACCTCAGATTCCCAAAGTGCTGGGACTACAGGCGTTCCTTGCTGTTATTATTATTCCCAAAGTGCTGGGATTATGTGCCTGTTCCTTGCTATTATTATTTAATGAATATAATGTGCCTGCATTGGACAAAGAATAGTTTCTACATAAAAACCCAAGTTAGAGAAAGACAAAATCATAAACTAAAATGCACCCATCCTGTTACTAAACTGGACTGTTAGACTATACTGAGGCATGAAACTGACTTTTCTGTGCTCTTGTGTTCTCTAACAGGTTACCTCGGCACAGACACAGCTCTGAGACGTCTCTTCTCCAGCCTAGCCCTCCCGGAGTTGTTTGAGGAGCCAACTGTTCACCTGTCTTGTCTGCCAATCTCAATGTTCCTTGTTTTACCTGTTCACAGATTTCTTATAGTCGGAAAACCTCCCTCAAAACCAAGGCTGCCTCCTGTTGAGTAACTCCTGTGTTCTCAGAGAGACAGATGCTTTAGTCTCATTTTAGATACTTTCAGTCCTTCTACATACAGTGGGGTCCCCAGCACATACAGCTACTTTCATCCTGACCATGGCTGTGAGGGCAGCTGGGCCTTGGTGGCTCAGTGGTGGCCAATTCTGAATGCAGTGGACACGTGACTGCCTGGATTTAAAACTGACTTTACTGGCAAGGCTCTAACAAGCAATCAGGTACCCAGAGGAAGAGTGAGGGCACTAACTCTAACCTGTTGTTTACCTGAATGAGTCTGCTCCTGTCAGATCTGTAGCCCTCAGAGGCATTTTCAGGCGTCTGCTCTTCTTCCTGGTGGTGGAGTGCAGAGACACCTGCATCATCCCGTAGGGTCACAGCAGAAACAAGCTGGGAGGTCTCTGATTGATGCGCTGAGACCTGCCCTGAGTGTCGGGAGACTGCTTCTCATGCCCTGCGTCACCTCGGGAAGTCCCTTCCCCTCTCTGGGCTTCTGTTTCTCACCATTGCACTGAAAGATTGGCCTGGTTGATGGCTTTCCCAGGTGGTCACTGTGCTATCACCTCGGAACTCCTTAGAAATGCAAATTCTCAGGTGCCACTCCAGACCCATCAGCTCAGATATGCAGGGCACGGAGAATAGCGATCTGTGTTTTACTAAACCGGGGACAGGGATGGGTCGGGGGATGGAGAGGGTGTTCTGGTCCTGCCTAAAGTTTGAGAACCACTAGTTGGGTAAATTTTCAGTCCACTTCTGACTCTAATAGTCTGATTCTTGGCTCTGATCTGTGAAGAGGACAAATTGTGCCTGCTCCTGATGACATCTGGGATGACAATGGGGGTGAGAGGGGGTTCCCACAAGAAAGTGAAACTCAGATAGGTGGCCACAGAAGTTCCTTTCAAGCATCACCTGTTATTATGTTACTCGGATTCCATTTGCTAATTAATTTCAGTGAGAGCTGAAAGGAGCCCCGTGGGAAGGTCTTGATGGCCCTGCAGTGGCTGCGTTAGGAACAATTCCTGGCTGTCCCTGAAAGGCCCCTGGAAGGCTCCCTTTGGCAGCACCTGGAGAGGGAGGCTGACAGCAGCTTTGTGCATCTCAGAGTGGATACTGTTTCTCCCATTGGTCCTTCACACAATTGGGCAAGTGTCCGTGGCCCGGCTGGCCTCCAGCTGCGGCTGTGTGCCCAGCTCCCCTGGAAGGGTGCCTGCAGCCCGAGAAGGGGCGCTCTGTTTCTGTGGAAGGCATGGCCAGCTCCTGTTGACAGGTTTGTGACTTGCTCATGGAAAGGCCTGCTTTCCGGAGCTGGCCTCGGACTGAACCGGGAAACAGTTATCTCAGGGCGCAGCACGTGGCTGGGGGCTGGCGCATAGTAGGTGTGCTGAACAACAGCTGATGCCAACTTGAGGTCTGTTGGGTCCTTTCTTAAAATTGCTTCAGGGGTCCAGAGGAGTCCCAGAATCAATTTTGGATAGCTCTTTGGCTCCTAGGTGCTGTCGGGAGGGGCATGTTATATGAGACTCCAGGCTGGGTGCCGTGGCTCATGCCTGTAATCCCAGCACTTTGGGAGGCTGAGGCAGGTGGATCACCTGAGGTCAGGAGTTTGAGACCAGCTTGGCCAACATGATGAAACCCCGTCTCTATTAAAAATTCAAAAATTAGCCAGGTGTGGTGGTGCACTCCTGTAATCCCAGCTACTCGGGAAGCTGAGGCAGAAATATCGCTTGAACCTGGGAGGTGGAGGCTGCAGTGACCTGAGATCAGGCCACTTCACTCCAGCCTGGGCAACAAAGTGAGACTCCATCTCCAAAAAAAAAAAAAAAAAGGCTACTGGACTTCGGCTCTCCAAGCTCCTGACTAATGTGAGTGGGGTAAGGGACGTGACATTGGTCTGGGAGAGCGCCAGGTGGCATGCTAGATCACCTCGTATGATGATAGTGCATTATATGCGATGGGATTGCTAGGAGAAGCAGTTTCTAATTTCCAGATGAAAAATTTAGGGCCCCCCAAATACGTATCCTGACCAAAGTCAGAGAAGGAGTAAGTGATAGAGTCAAAACACTAAATTTAGTTTCATTTACTGAATACTTACCATGTGGCTAAATAATATAGACATTGTATGATGGGTTTCTATTTCTAATTATTCTATTTGTCTAGTTATTCTAACTAATGATTCTATCTAATACATCTGTCTAATCTAATCCGCACACTAATGCCTTAAAATGGGTATTTATACCACCTTTTTACAGACGAGGAAACTGAGGCTTAAATTAACTTGCCTGCTGCCACCCATGGCTAATAAATGGCTAGGCTTGAATTGTACCCCAATAGATGATGGATGAATCAAAGCCTGTTCTCCACCACATCCCTCCAGACGAAAGATTTCAGGGTGGCCTGGAAGAACCCTGCACCTTGTCAGGGATTGTAGTGTCTTAATTTTCACCATCCCCAATCTTTAGGATTTAATTGTCCTCAGCCCCCAGTTCCAAGTGATGAGTTTACTCTGAGCAGGGCTCTTCCTGGACAGGTGAGCCCCTGGGTAAACACATGACATTTACACGATGAGATGCTTGGTGAGGCTTTGACATGATTACAAGTCCACACTGTGAGACTGTCGTTCATCATACAGACTCTACCTGAGAGAGAGGTGCCTTAAGGAGTACGAAAACCGCTGTGACTTGGGCAAGAGCTGGGGCATCTAACCAGGTGGTGGGAGGATTCCGGAAAGAGTAATAGAGACAGACAAAGAGAACCTTCACTCCACTGGCTCATGAGGGAATATGGTTGCCATCTTGCAGATGAAGAGATGGGCCCAGAGATCATGGGTAAGTGGTTTAGTTATGTTGAAGTCATTTTTTTCAGTCAGTCACTGACTCTAGCTTCTCTGTGCCAGACTTACATGCTCATACAGGGGAAATCAGAGATCAAATTCTGTCTCTACCCCCAAGAAACTCATAGTCTAGTGGCAGAGAGATACATCATAAGAAGGCATGATACAACAGGTCAGGAACTGTATTTTTGGCCAAGTACCCTAATGTTCACAGATATGAGAAGAATGGTGGAGAAAACACTCTTCCTGTTTCCAGAATACAATGAATTGGCAGTCTGTAGATTTTAAAGAACATTCACATGTCAGCCATATGCACTGAATTCAAGCTTAGTAGGCTGGGTGCAGTGGCTCACACCTGCAATCCTAGCACTTTGGGAGGCTGAGGTGGGCAGATGACTTGAGGTCAGGAGTTTGAAACCAGCCTGCCTAACATGGTAAAACCCTGTCTCTACTAAAAATACAAAAAAATTAGCTGGGCGTGGTGGTGGGTGCCTATAATCCCAGCTACTTGGGAGGCTGAGGCAGGAGAATTGCTTGAACCTGGGAGGTGGATTTTGCAGTGAGCCGAGATATGCCACTGCACTCCAGCCTGGGCAACAGAGTGAGACTCTGTCTCAAAAAAAGAAAAGACAGAAGAAAAGAAAGGAAAATGAATTCAAGCTTAGTGGATGGATGAGTACTACCCTGTGAAGGTGCATTTTGTAGATGTGTCCGAGATTGCACAAGCTGTTGAGTGGCAGAGCTGGACTCGAACCTAGGTATCTCACCTGATTTCCAACATCAATGTAGGAGAGCAGGGGCAGGGCTGGAACAGTGAAAGTCCATATTTCCTCAGAATAACAAAGGATAGATGGACGGACATAACCTAGGGAAGGCTGGGGTGATATTATCTTAAAATGAATCTCCTGAGAGGTTTGGGAGTTGCAGATCAGAACTGAAAGCAGCAGAGAGGCTGAAAAAAAGTCTTCTCAACTGGAACGAGTGTGTGGCTTTTCAAGTTGTATTTAGGGGGAGGGAAAAGAGAACAGCTATTTCAGAGAAGGGACCTGCAGAGACCCAGGCGGGGCCAACTCGTGGCAGAGTCTTAGGCAGGCTGGGGAGGGGGAAGGGAAGAAGGAAGGAACAATAATGGCGCCCTGATTGCGTGCCAAATACTTTTCACTCATGATTCCATGTCCTTGTCACATAAAACTGCGACACAGGATTCTGCTCTTGCTTTCGGGAAGTGGCTTGCTCTGCCTGTGCTGCTGAGAAGCAGCAGAGGCGGGTTTGGAACTCTGATCTGCCTGACTCCGAATTCTGTCCTCTTCCCACTTCCCCACACCATCTTCCCACCCTATTCTTCATGCTCCTGACTTTGAAGCCCTGTTGGCTATCCCCTGCAGTAACCTTTTCATGCAATTGACACAGAGTCAGTAATACATGTCAGCTTTAGTCAGCTCTGAAGAAGAAGGGGTCAGTTCTAGAGCAGCAGGAAAAATAACGGGGACAATCCTGGTTTGAGGCCAAGTCTACACCAGAGCCTAAAGGTGTGGCATGCAGGTGCCTTGGGTCTGGGGGGCCTGGAGTGCCACCCACACAAGTGGTTGGTGGGACAAGAGGCCAGAATGGCAATTGGGGTCAAATATGATGGCCTGGAGCCCCCATAAGTGATAAGGATTTATTGGAGGATTTTAGTGAAAAGAGCATAAACAACAATGATGAAAACCCTTGTACTGTTTGTGGGGTGGGAAGGGGACGCCTACAGAGATGAAGGTCTTTATCTCACCATCTTACCTAGATGCTGAGAGGAAAATGCTTTTTGGAGACACGGTTGGAGCTGTGTTTCTGGGCATCTCAGGTAGCTGCAGATGCAGTCAGGATGGAGGCTCTTCTCAAATGCCTGCCCTGAATGGCCAGAGTGCTCAGGGATGAAGCCCTTGGAAAGCTGCCTGTGCATTTGCCCCAGTGATGCAGGGTGAGGGCTTAGACCCACTGCTCCCATTCCTCTTGCCATGCTAGGCCTCTGCTGAGCTGTGGCTCATTCAAATCATCCTGCACCGCAGCGACAGGAGATGAAGTCTCTGTCATCTTGGGGTTTCCCTTGTAGTCGGAAGGACAGGAGGTAGCAACATCAGCACCAGGAGGCTCCGAAAGAAGCCAGCAGTGGAGGAGAGGCAGCTACAGCAGGGCCCAGGGTGGGGAGGCGGGTGCTTTAGATAGGGGGTCTGGGGTGGCCTGTGTCTAAGCTAAGTAGTGAGCGTGAGCACAATTCATCCATGGGGTGAACTCAGAAACGGGCTTTTTAAGCATGGGAACAGTGGGCACAGAGCCCTGGGAGCTGGGAAGGGCCGGCTGTGTCCCCGGTGGGGAAGGATGGGCCAGTGCGACAGGCACACGGTGGAGCGGGGGTGTGACCTGTGGTGAAGAAGAAGGAGGCAGGTGGCAGCTTCCTCAGCGTCTGCTCAGCCATGGTGAGCTTGAGTGGGTTTTATTTTAAGAGTGTGGAGAAGTAACGGAGATGTTTTAAGGAGGGGGGAATGTGGGAAGAATAAACAGCAGAGGGGTAATTAAGAAATATTGTGAGGCTGGGCAAGGTGGCTCACGCCTGTAATCCCAGCACTTTAAGAGGCCGAGGCGGGAGGATTGCTTGAGGCCAGGAGTTTGAGAGCACCCTGGGTGAGATAGAGAGACCTTGTCTCTACATAAACAAATTTAAAAAAGCATTAACCAGGCATGGTGATGCATGCTACTCAGGAGGCTGAGGTGAGAGGATCGCTGGAGCCCGGGAGGTTGAGGCTGCCATGAGCTGTGGTCATGCCACCCCTGCACTCCAGCCTGGGCAACAGAGCAAGATCCCATCTCAAAAAAAATACTGTAGAGGTAGAACCACAGGGATTTTTGGTTGTTTCAATGTGAGGCTTAAGGGAAAGGGAGAAATTGGGGATGCCTCCTGCATTCCTGGGTTGAACTAGCAGATAGTGGTGGCAGGAAGACCAGGACGAAAACCCACTGAACTCCACTGTGGACATGCTACATCTGCAACACCTGCTAGGCAGCTGGAGACATGAGGCCATGCATTACACTTGGCATCCTCGAAGTCATTAGAATCTTGATAAGAACAGTTTCAGCAGAATGGAGGTGAGGAAGTAGAAGCAGTGGATGCGGATGACATTTTCAGGAGTTCTGCCATGAAGAATAAATGGAGGGGAGGAGGTGAAGGGAGGAAGAGGTGATGAGGGGAGGAGGTGAAGTGGGGGAGGAGGTGAAAGGGGGGAGGAGGTGAAGGGGATTTTTTAAAGGTAATTTAAAAGTTTACCAGAATGTCTCATACATGTCAAAGAGGGTCCAGTGTGAAACCCATGGCAAAATTTCTTAACATTTTTTCCACTTTTGTTTGGAAAGATTGAAAAAGTTATAGAAAAGTTGAAAGAATCATAGTTAAGGTCATGGATGCAGTCAGAGAAGGAAACACTAAGTGGCATGGGGTAGGGAAAGGTTTCAAAGAGTGGGGTGGTGCTGAAGATAGGCCTTGATGCTTGAACAGGAGTTTGCCAGAGGGCAATATTCATCCCAGTCAGAGAGAACGGAGGAATAATGGAAATGGAGGAATTAATTGCAAAGATTCAAAGATGTTACCAATCTCAGTGGTTAGGGATGTTGATGTTTTTGGTGACATAGTTGATGACTGGTGCATTTTTTGCCTGTGTGTAGGAGTGTTGGTACGTAGGTATGTTTCTGTGTTTGGGGGAAGGATATGTGTGTGCATGTGTCGGGAGGTGGGATTAGGAGGGGACGGATGGACATGTTGGTGGAATTCAGTATGAAAAGGCTTGATGTGCCTGAACATCACTAGACCTTTGAGAAGATAAGGGTCCTCTGCTGAGACATGAAACGACCGGGTGGCTGGCGCAAAGCTGTCACAATAGCAAAGGGCTCTTCAGAACTTCAGTGGTCGCCTGTCACCTGTCACCCTGCACTGGTTTGAGCCTCTTTGAAATCTGGCACCTGCCTAAGCAGCTCCATCATCTTTCTTCCTTCTGTGGCCCCTCCAGGACAGCTACATGCTAGGTTGAGGTCAACAGGGAGTAAAACCTAGCCCAGGCTTTGAAGTACTTTGTAATCTTGTTGGATGAAATGAGAGGCGGGGAGGATGTCACGCACTGGTCGTTTCCGGAGAGCCATCTGCAATCACAGCCACCACTCTCGGTCTCTCGGTTTGCATTGCCTTCTTCCTATTTTGTTGGGCTCAGACAGGCATACTACAAAAACACAAGTTACTTCTGAAGCCCTATTCAGCCATTCACTCCACCAGCATTTATGTTCCAGGAACTAGTCCAGCCTCTATGAATGAGTTCAGAACAAGGAATGATTATTCAATGGCGACAAATTCATCCATGCTTGCCCTTGGTGAAATTAATCACCTCCCTGAACCTCAGTTTCCCATCTGTAAGATGGGCATAGCAATTCTTTCCTAACTCGAAGGTACCCGTGGAAGCCTCTGGCTCACAGCAGGTGAGAAGTGTGTTTGTGTTCCTCTCCCCGACGCCCTTCCTCCTCACTACTTGGTTCCCAAGACTTGGCTTTACTTTGTTGGGTCAGAGGTAGGGTGTCGTTCCCCTTGCCACCAGCAGATGGTGCCCAACAACCCCCTGCAGGGAACCAAGGCCGCCCGCCCCCCCAGCCTCCTCGCCATCCAGCCCCCTTCCGCCCCTTCTCTGGGACGCGTCAGTCATTCCAGGTCCCAGGCAGAAAGTCACACAAAACACTTTGTGTCTGTCAGCAGATTCCTGGAAGGTCACGCTGAATGATGAATGCTCCTGGGTAGGATTGGAGGGCTCTTTTTCTTCTTTTTTTTTTCTTTCCTTTTTTTTTTTTTTTGTCTCCCATGAATTGCATCACTGGGCAGCCTCTTGGCTGTATTCAGCCGATTCCTGTGGTTTTTAGAACTTTCCCAATTGTTCTGTGTCTGCTTTCTCTCCAGGCCCCTTCTGGCCAAGGCAGGATATTCAGGGTTGGCTGTGGCCAGGGAGCTGGCCATTGTCCAGTGCATTCCATACACACCCATGCCCAGCCCATTCTCCACTCTCAGACAGATTGTGGTCCTGGAGACAGAGACCCGGTGCATTGCTGTGACCCGAGGTGACAATCTCGCTGCCCATATTCCAAATAATGGGAGCCTGGCCTAGCAGAGAAATGAGCCTAATCTCAAAGCTGAATTTCCACCGGCATCAGGCCCTTTGGAAATCCTGGCGTTTGGTGTTCCCCTCCTTCTTCCTGACCGAATATAGACTGCTGATGATATTTTTAACTTTGCCAGCTCTTTAACTACCCAAATTGGGTAGCCATTTTGCTTTTGTAAGTATCCTGAATTGGTCCCAATTTAGCAGCCTGACCCATCATCCAGGTGAGGTTCAGGGAGGTGATTAATTAGGTATCAGGACCATGGTCCTGATATTTTGCTTGCGGAAAATGAGCCAAACCACTCCCAGGTGTGGCGTCCAGGGCATGTCAAAGCACCTCCTCCATCAGTGGCCTCACAGATGCAGGGCAGTGGGAGTGATGTGTGTGCAGAGATCAATACGAATCACCCCTGCCCTCAAAGACTGAGCAAAGAGGAGTGAGAAGACAGAGCAGGTGTCCCTGGAGTGAGCCGTGCTGCAGAGTCCGGAAGGGGTGGGTCCAGGAGTTCCAAGATGGAAGCAGCAGTGGCTCTGCTCCCCATCACCCCGAGCAATCACGTGGGGATTTGCACCTGTCTCCGCAACTTTAGGCTCTGAGGATCTAGAGCTCTTGGTTCCCAGAAATATTATTAATACCATCAGCGAATACAGCAAGACCCCACTAAACTTAGAGCTACACCTGCTGCTTGGTCATTTTGGGTTCGTGTGCAAAAGATCACTGGGCAACAGAAGGAGTCACTACTTCAGTAGGAGTAATGAACCCTGCTCTTCACAGGGAGACACGAGCCGCCGCTTCATAATGCATCACAGTGAGGGCAGGAGGAAATGCGTTGGGCATCAAGTGATCCCTTGGGCACCCCTGGCACTCCCACACTCAATTCTAACAGGAAATGGAAAGGTTCCACAGCTATGGCCTAATAAGAACATGGGACCCAGGTGCTCAGACCCTCCCCCGACCCTGCCGCCCCAGGTGAAGATCTGAATCCCACCTTCCTCGGGAAAATCTACATAGATCAGTAGATCCAGTTGCTAGGGAGGGAAATGTGGTATGGCTGGTGGAAGAGAGAGATGGTGAGTTTCAGAGGCAACCCACCCAGCAGCAGGAGCAGCAGCTCATCCTAACATCCTTGCTCTTGTATGTTTCTCCAGAAACTGTGATCATCCAGAATCCTGAAGAGGTTGTGCTTAATGGAGTGAACATCCTGTGGGCGCAGGGCACTATGCAGTGTGAGGGCAGATGACAGAAGACAGTGCTGGTGCCCTCAGCGCCCCTTTACCTGATGGCTCACTCGGCAGGTGCGTCCTTCCCTTAGAATCATCTTGGGTAATGGGTGCTGCTTTGGAAATGCCTGAAAGGCCATGTCCTCCCTCTGGGAGGACACAGCGGACTGACAGCAGGGCAGGCACAGAAGGCCAGATGCACCTTGCCTCAGGTGGGCCGACTCTGAGGGTTTATTCATCCTCCACATGGACTTCAGCTGAGCCTGCATCTTTGTTTGGCTTTTCCCACTGCCCTCTTCTGCTTCCCTCTCCTTAAGGGTCCTCCCGAGAGAACTCCCTTAATCACTTGCACAAGGATTCCTGTCTTAGCCTTTGCTTCTAGAAAACCTGACCTAAGATAAATAGGTTGTGGGAACATCAGAGAAAGAGATACTTATTTTATCTGAGGACTCAGAGGAATCTTTCCAGGGCAAGTCTTGAAGCTGTGAGTAGGCTGTGGAAAGGGCGTTCCGAGCAGAGGCAACAGCATAAGCAAGGTATAACCGTCCTGCATCCTGCCTGAGAATAGCCAGCTGTTTCGTCTGGCTGGAGTGTTGAGCAAATAGGGGTGGGGTGGGCTGTAAGTGGCAGGAGAAGCAGATGGGCATGACTATGTGAACATCCAGAGGAGAACACTGGACTTTAAGCTTAGATCTCAAATCCTTCTGCATTCAACTCTTCTCTGGCTCTCTGACCCCAAAGACCACCATTTAGGAATTAAGTTGCTGTAAAGTTGGAATAGGAAAAACACCCTATGTCATATTCCAAGTCAATGGCAGAAATAAGATATGTCTTAGTCTGTTTGGGTTGCTATAACAAAGTACCATAGACAGGGTGGCTTCAACGAAAGTGCACTTCTCACAGTTCTAGAGGATGAAAGTCTGAGATCAAAGTGCCAGCACAGCTGGGTTCTGATGAGGGCCCTCTTCTGGGTTGTGGACTGCTGACTTCCCACTGTTACTCACAGGGAGAAAATAGAGTGAACTGGTTCTCTGGCCACTTCTTATAATGGCATGATATGGTTTGGCTGTGTCCTCACCCAAATCTCATCTTGAATTGTAGCTTTCATAATTCCCACGTGTTGTGGGAGGGACCCGGTGGGAGGTGATTGAATCGTGGGGGCGGTTTGCCCAATACTGTTCTCATGGTAGTGAATGAGTCTCACGAGATCTGATGGTTTTATAAGGGGTTTCCCCTTTCCCTTAGCACTCATTCTTTCTTGCCTGCTGCCGTATAAGACACGTCTTTCACCTTCTGCTGTGATTGTGAGGCCTCCCAAGCCACATGGAACTGTGAGTACATTAAACCTATTTTCCTTTACAAATTACCCAGTCTGGGGTATGTTTTTATTAGCAGCATGAAAATGGACTAATACAGGGCGCTAATCCTGTTCATGAAGGTTCCACCCTCATGACCTAATTACCTCCCAAAGTCCCCACTTCTAAATACCATCACATTGGGGATTAGATTTCAACATATAAATTTCGAGGGGAGATACAACACTTAGTTCATAACAGGATGTAAAACTCAAGCCCCCAAATTCTAGCCCAAGGCTTTATTCTTTTTTCATTGTTCATAATAATAAAATTCTAAAAATACTAATATCATATTTTTAACCCACTCCTAAGCCTTGGAGATGAATATATTGTGATTCCTTTCTTCTTAAGGTTCTTAAATGCTTCTTTCTTCCCAAAAATTACTGACAAGAGTAATTCAGGTTCATCCCATTTATTTAGCCTTACTATGTGTCAGCTGCCTTCATTTACATTAACTCATTTGATTCTTCCAACTTCCCAGTGAAGCAAGCAGTGTTATTCCCACATTATAGATAACAGAATGGAGTCACAGGTTAAATAATGTACCCAAAGGAGAAACCCAGGATTTTTCCACTTTACTACCAGAGTACATTTTTCCTTATATAATTTAGTTTTTGTTGCATAACAAACTGCCCCAAAATGTGGATTAAAATGTCAACAATGTATTTTATGATTTGTGGGTTGCCAGTTTGGGATTGGGCTCAGCTGGGTGGTTTTCTGCTAATCTGGGCCGATTCTTGTGTCTGTGGTCAGCTGTTGGTTGGCTAGGCAGCTCTGTTAGCCAGGTTAGGGGTGGGGCAATGAGGGAGCTGGACCATGTGTCTCTCATCATCCAACAGACCAGCCCAGGCTCTTTCACACGGGTTGGTTGGAGGATTCCAGGAGCAGCAAGTTAAGACAGGCTCTCACAGGTAAGTGCCATCAAGCCTCTGTTTGCATTACAACTGCTCATAATCCACCAGCCAAAACAAGTCAAGAGGCCAAGCTCAGAATCAGTGTGGTGTGTCACTGCCCAAGTGCCCCAGGTATGGATACAGGGAGGGAAATAATGTGTGGCAAAAATTTCAATCTACCACATTCTGTTTTCAAAAAATGTTTTCTTAATTGTAAAAAATGTGTGTGTGTGTATACATGCATATAAATGTTTTGAAAATTTGGAAAATACAGAAAAATGTGAAGAAGGAAAACAAATCACCTGTAACACACCAGAGACACTGTCAGTGGTTTATTTCCTCCTTATCTGTTTTATGAGCATATTAGTGTATGACTGTGTGTATATATGTTTCAGTAATATTTTCTTTTAAAACAGTGGTATTAGTCTGCCTTTTTTGATTGATAATATATTTTGAACATTTCCCCATGTCTTTCACATTTCTTGAAAACACAAAAGCTTTTTAAATATCATATCTTCCCATCACATTTTATTCAACCCTATCCTGCCTTTTTACTTATATTTTTGCCATTTAGGTTGGTTTCATTTCTTTTTCTTTCTTTCTTTCTTTCTTGTGGTTATACAAATAACGTTATAGTGAATATAAATCTTTCTCCACATTTCTGATAATTTTCCTAGGATAGATTCCCAGAAGCCAATTACAGGATCAAAGGAGACAACATTAGTAGGGCTTTTGCTACATATTGCTAAATTGCTTTCCTGGAATTTACTCTCCCACAGCACTGAGGGAAAGGGCCTGCATTATGGTACTCTCAAGGGCAGCGAAGTATTATCTTAAAAAAATAAAGATCAATTAGGTAAAAAGCAGTACCTTTATTTAATTTGTGTTTTTGGTTGTCATTAAGGATAAACATTTTAGAAATACTTCTTGACCATTTATACTTCTGTAAATGTTCCCTTCCTCAGACGAAGGACATATATTTTAAATTGATTTGTATTAATGATCCTGTGCTAAAGTCATTGACACGTTATCCCATATGTTACAAATATTTTCCCCTTTAGGTTGTCATTGGCCTTATGTTTGGGGATTTTTTTTTTAAAGACATGTAGGAATTTAGCATTTTCTATTGCCCAGTCTAGTTTTTCTTTATTTTTTTTGTTTTGTAACATTCATTGCTTTTATGTTTACAATTTCATTCTTGACTCATCTCTTAAATAATGTAAAATGTAATGGCTCTGCCACTGAGAACAACGTTTGGAAAGGCTGGCTGTCTTTGAAACCAGAGTTGAGAGGTGGACCTGATTCTCCATTGTGACGTTTTCCCTCAGCTGGGCCTGAGAAAATGCCTGCAGGGTTCTGTTTATTGGACCTGAGGCTGATCAGCAAAGGCCTGTGGAGTCTTGGATTTTAGCTGTAAGCCCATCAAAAAAACTGTGCCACTTTTGTACCCATGGCTTTTCTTCTTAGTGGCCCTTTCCTCCCATCATCTTGACCTGAGGTGGGTGGAGACTCTTTCTGTATTTTACAATCTGATTTGAATCATCGCCAGGAACCCCAAAGGCCCATGCCACGTAGTGGTTTGTGTCTTTCCAAGTTGCGAATTAGAATCCCAGTAGCTATGAGGCTGGCGGGTGACAAGGAGCTGCTTCGCAGTGAGTGATCAAGGCTATATCTGTGTGGCACCTATGTTGTACTGTCTCCTGTAACACTCCTTGGAAAGTGGTAAAATGTTTTTCAATGAAGCATGCTCCAGGAAGAGAGCCAAAATCTTGCACCAAGGAGGAAACCAATTGGTGCTGGAGGTTCACTTTTGCACTGATGGAGACCTGAGTTTGATTTCTTAGCTGAAGCTAAGAGGGAATATGATTACAGTGGAAAAGGTGAGGATTCAGAGCTGCTTGGAACTGGATTCAAATTGCTCGTCTGCTACTTGCTGTGTTTTTTGACAAGTCGTCGAACCTCCCTGAGTTTCTACTTCCTAATCGTTAGTAGAGACCCCAGTCCCGCTGTCCCTTTCCTGAAAAACTGATACGAGTCTGTAACGAGGTAGTGCAGGCCAAGCGGTTGACACACAAGGCTCTGAGTGAGTGGCAGATAGCATTTTTATCTAGAAAAAGAAAAGCAATCTAAGTGAGAAAGTGATGGAGTTAGGGACTGTGACAATTTGTGAACATTTCAGGAATAATGTTTTGGAATGTCAGGGATCTGTTACTGAGATTTTCCAGAAACAGGAAGTGATGGGTTAGCAGTGAGGGAAAAATTATAAGCATTGCACACTTTGCAAAAGCATTGATTTTGATATTAAAACACACAGTGACATGCGGTGGAGTAGGCTGCAAATCCACATGGACCATAGGGTAAGACAAGGCTTTGTGAAATTGCTCACTAGAGGAAAGTCTCTTTGGCACTGAAATGCCCAGAGGTCTGAGTTCTGCTTTCTTTACTGTTAGGGCTATTTTGGGGGTGATGTTTGAGAAGCTGTGGATAATGTGAGGTGCTTCCCCAAAGGGGAGAAGGGAACCTGCTAGACAGCCACACTGAGATTGCTCAGAAGGGGATGGTTTCCTCCCCAGGTGGAATCTCCCCTCTCCAGCGTGGCTCAGGCACAACGTCTTTAGGTCACAACAGCTTTACAAACTCCTGGTAGTTATCATGGGTGCTGTTCTCAGAGTATTTCTTGTTCTTCCAGGCACTTGGTAGGGTTGCAACTTCCTGCTCCCTTGAAATTAGATACATGTGACCTGTCATGGACAGTAGCATGTAGACAGAAGCCTCAAAAACTAGTGTTTATGCGCCATTTTGCTTTCTCCAATCTCAGCCATTGCAGAGACAGGGAGTAGAGCTTCCCTCAGCCTGGGTCCCTGAAGGAGGAGGCTCTGTCAGTCATTATGACATGTAGCACAAATGAGCAATAAACCTTTCTTGTCTGAAGTCTTGGGCTTTTGGGATTGTTCCTCATTATAGCAGTGAAATCCACCTTATTCTGACTGACAGACTTGGAGCAGTCACTGAAAAGTCAATGGCTTTATTTTGCCCACCTGGCCTACACAGTACTGGATTCACAGCTAACACTCAGATCTGCTTTAATTTTTTTTTTTTTCTTTTTTGGGAGACTTTAGCTCTTGCTGACCAGACTGGGGTATAATGGCACAATCTTGGCTCACTACAAACTCTGCCTCCCAGGTTTGAGCAATTCTCCTGCCTCAGCCTCCCAAGTAGTTGGGATTGCAGGTGCCTGCTACCGGCTAATTTTTGTATTTTTAGTGTGTGTATGGGGGGATGTTTCACCATGTTAGCTAGGCTGGTCTTGAACTCCTGACCTCAGGTAATCCGCCTGGTTTGGCCTCCCAAAGTGCTGGGATTACAGGCATGAGCCACTGTGCCCAGCCTCAGATCTGTTTTATTTCAGAGACTTAGGACCATGTCATGTGCCTGGCCAAGAAGATCTGGGTATGAGAGTGGCTGGGCTGTAACACTCCCTCCACACCTGTTCTGAGGATACCAGGCTCCAGCGCTGGTGTGGCTGATCAGGCTGATGAGGAGAAAGAAAGGCAAGGACAAGTGTTTGCCCAGGACCTGCCGTGTGACAAGGGATCTGTTCCGTGCTTTCTCTACATTACTTCTAATGATCACAGCAATCTACGAGGTGATTATTGTTCTCACTCCTCTTTTATAGATGGGAAAATGGTTTCTTAGAGAAGTTAAGTGACTTGTTTGGAGCCACATAGCTGGCAAATGTCCAAGTAGAGATGCAAACTCAGGCTGAGAAAATGATCTTTGAAGGAGGGAAACTGTTTTGTTCCCCCCTGTAAGTTCTGTTTTTTGGCGGTGCTGAATCTCATCAAATTAGATCCAGACTGGCCAGTCATGGTGGCTCATGACTGAATCCCAGCGCTTTGGAGGCCAAGGTGGGAGGCCAGGAGTTTGAGACCAACCTGGGCAACCTAGCAAGACCCCCGTCTCTACAAAACATAAACAATTAGCTGAGTATGGTGGTGTGTACCTGCAGTTCTAGCTACTCAGGAGACTGAGGAGGGAGGATCGCCTGAGCCCAGGAGGTCAAGGCTGTACTCCAGCCTGGGTGACAGACCCTGTCTCAAAAAACAAACCAAAAAATTCGGGAAGCATTTTCTGACCACTGAGGCTGATAAGGACCCTTGTCCTCCACTCCGCATCCTCACTTTTACTTGTCATGTGTTTTCCTTCATAGCTCTTTGTGTTTAGTTCTCGTTTCCTCAATTGCAGAAGAACCACATTGTCTCATTAACTCTTGGGTGCCCAGGACCTGTTCAAGGCTGGCATGCAGGAGACATTTAGTAAGTAATGATAAATAATGATCGTTTACATCAATAAATAAAGTCCCCTGATGTTGACAGAGGAACCCTTGAAACAGTCTAGTGTAGAAATTCAAAACAAACTGGGTTCAGACCTGGGTTTGCATCTCAACTCTGTTACTTCCTAGCTCTGTGGCTCATTTTTCTCATCTGCTGAGTGAAGATAACACTAGTAACTTTCCTCTCGATTGTTGTGAGAATTAAATAGTGTGTAAAGAACCTGGAAAACACACAGAACAGGGCCAGGCCATGGTAAGTGCACGGTGAGAATGAGCTGTTTGTATTGTGTGAGCATGCTGGCTGGACAGTCCGTGTTATGTTTCCGAAATGATTGTTGCTGTAGACCATGAGAAAATGGATGCAGCAACAGTACTGAGGAGGCTGCAGTGTCTGTACCCAATACAAAATAGTTTGGTACAGGAGATGATCCGAGAACTTGCATCCAGACAAACCTGGAGTTTAACATCAGCTCTGACTTACTAATCCGGTGACCTTGGGCAAGCCCCTCTCCTCCTTCGAGTTTGTTGGCCTCATCTGTAAGATGTGCTCAGCTGTATTAGCAAGCATTCAGACCAACATCGTGAGAAGGGAGTGAAAATAAGGCAAATAACCATAAAAATGGGAGTGACATCCCTGCATGGCAGATTTGGTATGTGGATGAGATGAGATTTGGTCTGTGAAACCTCCTGCACAGGGCATAAATGATTTCTGAACAAAGGCACAAATGAAAATGGGCTTTGCTCCCTGAATGCAAAGAAAAGATAGGTGATGCCCATTCAGCTTAGGACTTAAGCCCACGCTGGGTGGGAGAGGTTATGTGAGGGATGAGGATTTCTTGGTGATTGGGTGAAATTCCGGCATTGAGAGTCACATTTTGATAATTTTTCCAGGGACACAGAGAGAGCTCATTCTGCCTGTCTCACAGGGCATGCCTGTGTGTGAACAGCTCTCTGCTAATGTACCGTCAACATGGATCTATCGTTAACACCGAGCCTTCCACTTACCACTGACAATTCAGGAACAAAGAAGTCAAAACCCCTGCTCTTAAAATATTCCCTAATGACTACAACATTTTGGCTTACTGAACATAACTGAATTAATTCATAATTTTCCCAGAATGGGAACTGAATTCATTGATTTATGGCTTCATCATGCTTGTTTTGGAGACAGCTCAATCAGTTACGTTCATTCTGGAAGGAAATAGTTGTGAGCCAGTATTTTGTACCTCACCTGCACAGTTAAACATTGGGTGGTCTTTTTCTCCAGTTGAACAGATTAATCCGTTCCTTGTATACAAGAAACTGTGAGCTGAAACATTACATCAAACTGCTAGTCTACACCCTGCACCATGAAATATCAGCTTTATTAGTTCCATTCTTGAAGACATTGTGCAATAATGAAAAGCATATTGTGTAACCGATGTATGGTGGATTTCAATGCACACATTCGTCTTGGTTTTCTAAGTGTAAACTACTTAATGGCAATGGAGTTAACTGAAATATTATTCAGTCAAAACAACTCTGGTGTAATTCACTTGATACCAAGTCCACATGAGTTGCCTCTGGTATATAAAATACACTGTGAGTCATTATGCAATTGCTAACCTTCAGGCATTTGTTGGGAAATTCAGTAAATGGAAGCATCAGCCACCCTAGATTTTAATTAACTTTGACCATAGCTCTTAGTAAATGGGAGGGGAAAACATAACTATTTGGTAAACTATGGGGCAAAGGCATAAAAGTTAACAAAGAACACCTAATTCTTAGATGCTCTGTCATTTGTAAAGTGTGACTCCATTAGAGAGAGACTGGGGAAATTATCAATCAAATTTCATGATTCCCTCCCCTTTTCCTTTCCCTTTTCCCTTTCCCTTTCCCTTGTAGCTTCTTCTTGAGGTGATGAAGAATGTGGTCTTTTGAAGTTGTTTGGATTAGAAAAGATTTCCTTTCCTTGTCAAGGTCATTCTGTTGTCACAATAAACTTGACAGAGGTTTCTTAAAAAAACCTCAAGTGACAGTTGGGTGCGGTGGCTCATGTCTGTAGTCCCAGCACTTTGGGAGGTCAAGGCGGGTGGATCACGAGGTCGGGAGATCGAGACCATCCTGGCTAATGCGGTGAAACCCCATCTCTACTAAAAATACAGTTAGCGGGGTGTGGTGGTGTGCACCTGTAGTCCCACCAGGCTGAGACAGGAGAATCGCATGAACCTGGGAGGCAGCGGTTGCAGTGAGCTGAGATCATACCACTGCACTCCAGCCTGGGCGACAGAGTGAAACTCTGTCTCAAAAAAAAAAGGAAAAAAAAATCTCAAGTGACCTCAAAATTCTGCCTAATCAGAAATTCAACTCTTGTACCTTACTTAATAAGCATTTTCTATAATCTTCCAGGCAAGCTGAATGCAGATACTTAATTTGGGAGGAGACTGAGAAAGAAGCTTGGAGGAAATCTTAATTGTTTAACAACAACAAACCTTTTAAATCTCCTTTATATAAGATGATGGGATATCAAGTTAGAAGCAACTTTCTAAGTCATTTAATACAGTGTAACATTGGATTTCATCTAGAGCATTCCTAACTCTGTCATCTTCTAACCTTGACTTGAAATTCAATGGTTGGGATCCAGCACTCTTTATGGAAACTTATTCCTTCCTAGTTCAGCTTTCTTTGACTGTTACTTTCTTCCCTCCCCTTCCCCTCCCCT